>JACBKR010003533.1:0-28853 GCA_014218235.1 Colocasia esculenta
AGCGCTGTTTAAAAAAAAACATTTAAATAGCCACCATTTCAAGCCTCAGCCGCCCCCTGCACACATAAAATTCCATTATTTTAACCCACATAAACCCACTTGCGCCTACCACCTTCCTTTTAACCAAAAAAAAATGCTGAGTAAAAAAGGGGAATGAGACTAATGGGGAATGAGATTAATGGAGCGTTGATTAATAAAATAACGAGGAAGGACAAATAACAATTTATAAGGAGAATTAAATCAATCAAATCATCTAAAATAAATTAAATCACCACAACTTCAAACCAAATACAAAAAAATACAGCACGATAATTTTGAAAGAATATTTTAAAACAAATAATGAAGAGACATTAACCGTTTTAAATCAAAGATAAGCACAACAAAAGGCGATTCCAAAATAAACCCAAAATCAAAAAAGAAAGTCAAAAAAATAGTCTCAAATAAAAGAAATCAAACCAAATCATTAATTTCAGGTAAAACCATGACAACCTGGAACAAAAAAAATCCAAATAAATTTCAAACTCAAATAAATCAAGAGAAACAAATTTAAATGAAAATAAATATGAAGTCAAATAAAACTCTATATCAAATCAAACCAAAAGGCAATAAATAAAGAAGGCAATCCAATAAAAGATCAAACATAATAAAAAAAATGCAAAAGATCAAAAGAACACAAAACAAATCAAATAATGTTGAAACCAATCCAACCTCTTTTAATAAATCTGAAATAACAGCAAAAATGCGTCGAGTGCTATATTCTGGTCGTCTTGCGTTAGACGCAACTAGATTTGCATTTTCGCACATATCTTTTATCGGATGTTTCCGTTAAAGGCCACGAGACTCTTTATTCTGACGATTGATCAAGGGTTTTCTCTTTTAGAGGGATGTAATTAATGTCGTTGCACTTAGGCAATGACGGGATCTTGGTCCCGACCCGATTTCCACTTTTGTTTGACGAAAAATGGCGCGCAAATAGACTCAAAGCCCTTTGACTCTCAAAGGCAAAACATGTTGTCGCTTCAACGACAGGCACGCTTGCGCTCCGCGATTATCAATTCATCTTTCATTATAGTGACTTGCTTAGTACTGAACGGGACTTGAATTTGTAATACGCGAGTACACATATGAGAACATGATAAAAATAAACACTTAATTTTAAAATAAATTTATGATGGATCAAAAATCCATTTCCATAGGGGGTATAGAGCAAACATGAGGATTCAAGTTCATGGTAACAGCAGGGTTTCAAGAAATTAATTCGCCCAAATGGACGAGCGAAATACAACGAGACTAGAGGGCTTTTGAAGAGGTTCATGAATTCTATCTAGGGTAATTTTTACACGAATTTAGCTTGAGAGATTGCTTACCTTTTGTTGCAGTAAAAAAAATGCCCTAGTTTAGAGACGAAAATGGAAGAAAACATCGGTGTTCAAGCCTCTCCTTCTCCGAGCTCCCACGTTTTCCAGCCTCTTCCTTCGTCTCCCAAATCTCCAGAAGCGAACTAGGGTTGATAGGGTCGAAGTTTGGGGTATTTTGATGGCTAATAGAGTCCATACAACTAAAAACTCTTTCCTCCTCTTCAAAATTCGAAATTCCACCTTTATGATTTTCCCTCATTTATCTACCTAATATGGTTGGATGAGAGCTAATCTCGTGGGTATTGGGTTTGGAAAAAGTTAGGACTCTTTTTAGGATTTATATGACTTATTTACACTTATCTTAGTTTTTTTCTATTTATTAATTAATTATATATGAATTTTACTTAATTACCTCTCCTCTCACGATGGGCTATCTCTATTCGAGCCCAATCTATTAGGTTTGGACCATTTATTAACCCACTACTAATTTAGCTTAATAGGTATTCATTAAATTCATTTATTTTATTTAATTTCTATTTATTCTCCCTCTATTCTAATTAAATCTATTTAACTCATTTATTAAATTGAAAATTTTTATTTTATATGAATTTGAAATTCAAAGTTGCTACACATAGACAGTCATACAACAAAAGAACACCTTAATCCTGCAACGGGGTATATATGTACTTATTTTTTATGTGCATGCAACTTTAGCATGTGCAAATCTGGCCCTCCATTGACTGATTTTTATGTCAAAGCCCACATTTTGCATACAAAGGGATACATATCTCCAGTCAATCATATTACCATGAAAATGAGATCAAAAAGATTGATCATTCACCATGATTAAAACAGCATGTCATTACAGAAGAGTACTCATTCATAAATTGCCTTGGTTCCCAAAGTCATATGTATGGTGTATTGAAGTTCAGAACAGAGATCCATATAACTTAACAATGTGATGGGATACGGGACTCGTGACGGATGCAAAGCGAGATTTGTTATTGCAGACTATGAGCTTTGTCGGCATGTCATAGTTTGGCAATATTTATGTGGTTATTTTATTTTGTATTTTTATTTAAGTTGAGTCTATAAGCAAGTAGAATTAAGTTTCTAGTTTTAATAGTTTATTGGACTCATTTAGAGCCCAATATTGCATCCTTTTATTTTTCTGTAATTTTGGTGCAATTTTACACTATTTTTAGAGTGTTAGGGGTGTGTTGGTCTTTGGGTAGGTAAGATAGGTCTTCTCGGGGCTTCTACCCTCTTTAAATACCATGTACTCTCCCATTTTGAAGGCATTGAATGCAGATGAAAGAAAATGGGAAGCTTGTGCGAGGGGTGAGCCCCTCTGGTCTTCTTCCTCCCCTCCTTCCCTCTCTTCATCTGAGCTCCGGCCCCCATCATCCTTCTCTCTCTCTCTCTCCCCTTTTCTCCTCCCCCCCCCTCTGTCCCGAATTACTGGGACTGGGATACGTACGTACATCTGGGTCATGAACACATAGCAACTCAACGAAAGTTGATATTGAAAAGAATAATACTGCATTGGCAACGAAAGTAATATTAGCTTCAGAAACATGCAGAAAATCAAGACGTTAGAAAGAAACTCTCTCAGTACACTACATGAAAGCAAACACAGAAAAGAACAAATTGCAGGGATTCAGTTAAAGTCCAATTGCACCATGACATATTATAGCTTGAAAAAACCTTTGGCGCTGATGATCTTGTGACTATGATACATCATGATGGGAAAATTGCCATAGATTCCCTTAACCTACAAGAGAAATGCTTAATGCTTCTATAAGTTAATGAAGAGGAATTAGACAGACATGTTGCTGCAAAGTAACAAGCCACATGGACAGCTGCTTAAAACACATTCGACTAGTAGAAATGCATGAACCTATGCACTAATTTACAGGAGAAGCTAATGTTCTATATCATGCAGAAGTCGATAGCATCAGGTTCAAAACTTGTTCTGTGCCCCTGTTTTTTGGCGACACGTGAAAATATTCTTTTCAAATCTTTTATCTTTTAGAAGAAAAAGATAATTTGACGATGTTTGTCTATTTTGCGGGCGTGTCAGTCTGTTAAAATAGACAAATTTCATTCATATATCAGGCGATTTGGGTGTCGTGTACTGGACCATTCCCCGTCGATAATTCGACGTTTCATTTACATCGAGGAGAACTCGAACATTTTTGATACATGGCTTGACCTAGCTATTGAAAACATATTATGAGCGAGAAAGACCCCCTTCACATCGGGTTCATCTTTCCATGTGGAATTATATCCATTTCGTCAATGTATTTATCCACGTTGGGGGCTGGTTAGCCTCATTTCTCACAAATTTAGGACTGATTTATGAAGCATCCCAAAAAAATGTGAACTGATTCGTCATTCCCCGCATTTCTCGGACTGATTTGCAATTTCGTCCTAAAATGATGGACTGATTCATCATTCCCTTCATTTCTAGGGACTGATTTGTAATTTCGTCCCAAAATGGAGGACTGATATATAAATCTCCCTTTATTGAGGGACTGGTTCACAATTTCTGACCACATGAGGGTTATTTTGCATTTTTTCTGAGGATAGTGGTCATTTTATAATTTTTCTGGGCCCCTATCTTTTTAGGATATTATTCCTGATTTTTTCAGAAATTTTCCAACATTTATACTATTCGATTGATTTGAAATGGCTATGTATTTTGGCCATTTATATAAATAAAAGGATTCAGGGTTTTTTTGTAATTTTTCTTGAGAATAAGTGTGGCCTTGTGAATTTTTTTTATATTCTACCCCATAAGACATCATTTTTGAATTTCAGAATTTTTAGAAATGGCTCTAAGCCTCTGACATCCCTTTTATGTAAGAAGTATTAAATTCAGAAAGTTTCCTTGTTATGGTTGTATTGAGGTGTCATATTATGTTCACAGAAAGTAGCCATTGTTATGGTTGTATCGTGATGCTTATGGAGGTATTCTGATGCTTATGGATGTATTCAGGTGTCATACTGTATTTACAGAAAGTACTACAATTTTATTATTCAAGTTCGGTGACGTTCGTAGGGATGTATACATTTAAAACATCACGAGAGGCTATGTTAATAGTGTAAGAATGTCTATAAATCAAAATTAATCATATTTTATATAAATGATCATATCCCACATAAGAATTTCTGTCACTTTCAACTTTATAATATCCCTTATGGAGGTATTCTGGTTACTTGGCATGAACACACATTCAAGAAACGGGGATTCTAACTAACCTTGTATCCCTTTGGTGCAGCCATAAGGACGCAAACAGTCAGATAAGCATTAGATAATCCTAAGAATGATGTCAACAAGATCACCCATCCTTGATCTCCATATTTAGCAGTGAATTAGAATGCTGGGACGAGCAGGAACCGAGAAAGAGTTGCAATCATGAGGCTCTTTCTGTGCTTAATCTTCAGGCTTTCTATGATGGGAATGTACCTCCAATGAGATCCCAGACATTATAAGTTGCTATCAAAACAAGTGCATACCTGAAATGTAAGTGGAATGGAAAACAGAGTCATTCAAACTTTGATAAAACTTATGCCATGTGCTAGACTGAAATTTTGTTAAAGAGATCATGTATAAATGATCAAACTGCAATTTTATTACTGGACAAATCCTCAACACTGGTAACATGCATAGAATTTTCTGGTTTGCGGCACGTTACTGGTGCCTTTGTGAAATAAAGGCCAGGTAAAATAAGAAAAATCACAATCTTTGTACATTTAGGATGTAAATATTTTCTTCATACTTTCACAACTGAGTCAGAAATTCTGACTTGCAGCTATATAGTTTGAACTATTATTGGATTCTCCCGGTCCAAACAATAGCAATGTAATAGATATAGTAGTCTGGGACATGGCCTTCTGCAATTCAACTTTCTGCATAATCCTTCTGAACGTCAGTACAATATAAGCACATGATTATAAACACTTTACTAGAATGATCTACTTTAATGGGAGAAGATGGAGTGCAACTGGAAATATCAATCAATTGATAAGCATGAGACCTAAAAGATGCTGTATAGATGCTTCCGAAAAGGTAAGCTAGCAACTGCGGGTTATTCAGAAATCTATCGGGTAGAAATAAATATGGATGTGTATGTTAATGTGATTATGACACTGCAGGTCCTCGGCATAATCAATAACAGGATATGGACATATTGCACTGCCATCCTCATTTTTCATGAGTAGATTGGGAATAAAATGGTATACCCTTTAATCTACAGTCAGGCTTCACGAATGATCATCACCAATATTCTAATAATTATGACCCTTCTACTAACTGGAGATACCTCCACATTTGTGGTGTCTCAACACCTTTCACCGTCCCAATGGAAGGGGTCCTCCCAAACATGCATTCTCTTCAATTGTGCAACCACGATTCTGTTAAACTCTTCCCTGTTGTTTACCCAATGGAACTAAGAACCTGCCAGGTGGTCAAGTGCCCAAGCATGGAGACGGTCTTCTACGGTAGACCCACATCTCAATTAGTCCACCTGGAGTCCATAAATCTCTTCCACCTCATAAGACTGGAAACACTCTACAAGGGCAACTTCGGCCCAGCAGGGAGCTGCTTTGCAAGCTTGAGGACTGTGTATGTCGACAACTGCTCACGCATGGTCACCATCTTCTCCTCTACTCCGCAAAGCATCCTCCTCCCGCAGCTTAAGGAGTTGGTGATCAGGTCGTGCGGTAAGTTGATTGAGGTGTTTGGGAGAGGGGCCGTAGGGAGCACAGTCGCCCCCGCTCTCAGTTACCTACATCTGTGGGATCTTCCAGAACTGAAGAATGTGTGCGATGGGTGGCTGCCGTCCCTCCGGATGCTTCAACTCCGAGGCTGTGCAAAGCTCCGAACACTTCCACTGCCCCCAGTCGACAGTGAGGGCAAGCCCTTCAAGTGGAGATCACTGCAGAGCACAAATGGTGGGAGAACCTGAATGAGTCCAACAAGAAACACATCATCTTCCAGGCATGGTCACCTTGGAGTACTTCAAGAAGCTGATCGTTCATGAGCACAAATTTGTGGTCAATAAATCTGTTGAGGTTACATTTTTATTTGCTTAATTTCCTACATATATATGATCTGATGAATACATATATATTCTGGGTATGCATGCTCCAGATTGTTGCTGGCGATGGTTTATAGGTGCTTGTTTGGACTTGGTGGTTCGGTGAAGTACTGAGAACTCCCTCGTAACTATAAATGAGTTAATTAGTGTGCACTCTCCCAAGCCCCAAATCGGGCTTGTCTCTTTATACATCTATATATGTTCTCATCATTAATTTCTTCTCTTACAATTGTGTTTCTCCAAGTGGGCATTTGTAATAATTATCACATAGAATTGTCTATGGCTGGCTGTTGTCACAATATGTTCCTTATTTTCATCTTTCTACTGCGCATGCAATTACGTACGTTGAGTAATTCTTGCGGCTTTTCTGTATTTTGTACTTTGAAGTACAGTGAAAAATTCTAGCATCCTCTATTTATCTTAGTCCATGTGCAAAAAAACATGAATTGACTTGTTTTTTGTGGGGAAACATATATATATTATATGATGAAAGTTAATTAGTTCTCAAGTTTGTCTATATATATTTCACATAATCACACTGTTTTACATAAAACGCGTGAAGTGGATTCAAATGACTGACAAGTCCACAGGTTTTCCTGAATAAATTAGGCAACGTCCTTAGCTTTAATTGAACTTCTAGTATGAATGAAGCAGATCGTTTCCAAACAGCAGGAATTCAAGACATATTACTTGGAGATGATGAGTATAATACCACACTCACATATAGGAGATGTAGGCAGAATAACATTAGGAGATGGGCACCTTAAGTAAGGTCAATAGGCTTAATTTATCTTGTACTAGTATTAATTTTATTGCTAAAAATTTGAAAAAAAATGATGAAACCTAAAATGAGATCTTGTGGTCAAGATGATTATAGCTAACTAGTATATACACATGAAGGGCCTCGTGTGCGTGCGTGCGTCCGTGCGTGTGTGTGTGTGTGAGAGAGAATTCTTCAGTAATGGGCTCGGCTGGTCCAGTCGGCAGGAGTGATACTTGTTGCAAACTGTTAACCTTGGTCTTGCTTAATAACTTTTTCGAAAGTTAAGTATGATGTGGAAATGGAAAATTTCCCAATTTATAAAAAAATCTATTTATCATGTTGTCTCATATTCTCATAGATGTATGCGTATTGCTAATCCAAATCTCGTCGAAAGCCACTTGGGCAAGAGTGACGTGAGATGAATCCGTAATTCGCACAGCGCGGGCGTGCCAGTCACCAAAGTGACAATCAAGTGGTTTGCCTCTGAGAGTCGAAGGGCTTTAGGTCTATTGTGCGCACCGTTTGACTTCGTCAAACGAGAGTGGATGTCGGGTCCTGGACCAAAATCCCGTCGTTGCCTAAACGCAACGGCGTTAATTACATCCCTCTTAGAGAGAAAACCCTTGATTAATTGCCAGATTAGAAAGTCTCATGGCCCTAAAACGGAAACATCCGATAAAGGTGTAAAGTGCGTGCTAAAGTGAAGCTAGAATAGCAACAAGAAAGATTTCTATTGATAGCATTTGACACATTGTGTCATTATCATCTTTTGTACAATTTTTGGAAGATTTTATCCGCTTATTCATTAGATATTTGGCAGTTAATGTCAATTGTGCTGCTCTTTATTTCATTTAAAGCACAATAACTATAGCTGTGCTGGTGAGCGGCAGGCTGCTGAGTCGGCCAAGCTCAGTTGGGCAGGCGCTTGAAGCGGCCAGGTGGTTGAGTTGGGCAGGTGTCTGAGTTGGGTAGGTGACTGAGTTGGGCGGATGACTGAGTTGGGCAGGTGACTGAGTCGGGCAGATAACTGAGTTGGGCAGGTAACTGAGTTGGGCAGATGACTGAGTTGGGCAGGTGACTGAGTCGGGCAGATAACTGAGTTGGGCAGATGCCTGAGTTGGGCAGTGGTGACTGAGTTGGGCAGGTAGCTGAGTTGGGCAGATGCCTGAGTTGGGCAGGTGACTGAGTGGGCAGGTGGATGAGTTGGCGGGCCACTGCAACGCTGCCGAATCACCAACATAGCTTTCAGGGTCTTTTAATCATACAAAGTCTTTAGTCTCATAAAGATGCATAAGAAAAATTTGGCGGCACCTCCCTCGGACTCATAGCGAAAGAGGAGGGCGCGATACTCGCCCACCATGTGGAGACGGTACCAAAACAAGGTGTTAGCCATGCACGGCGCCACCCAAATGGCACACGGTACCAGTTCCTGAGGTATGGCCCCGGGAACTAATGAGTATCGGGACCGAAAGCAAGTAATCTCATAAACCAAGACTTGTCGGCTCATCACGCATGAGGCTCGCCGACTCACCCGCCAGAAACATAAGACGGTTTAAATTTTGCGAGAAAATTCGGCAGCACCTCCCCCGGACTCATGAGATGTGGGGAGGTCACGGTATCCATCCACCATAATGGAGATGGTACCAGAACGGGGTATTGGCCGTGCACGGCGCTACCCAAATGGCACACGGTACCGGTTCCCGAGGCATGGCTACAAAGGAACCGGAGAGTACCGAGGCCGAAAATAGTCCGGTGGGCAATCCAATGATATACGAATCCAGGAACTCGGGCATAGATATCGTATCATCTAACCCGAGGCCTCGTGGAGTCTCGTTCCTATGCGGGTCGGCAAGAAGACTGCTGAGCATGCACGAATTGGCAGTGAGCGGTTCTGCCTGGGTGAGTCGGGAGCCTTCATTTGTGACGGAACGATGCCCAAATCACACGGAGGAACAGCGTGAAACTTTTACAGGAGGGACTGAGATATATCCCGGTCAAATCCAAACTCTTACACGGGCAAAATCCCGGCCGATCAGTTCCAGATCGCGGAAAACACGCATACTGCCAGGTGAGATGGCCAGCAGGCCGGTGAGTTGGCCACGAGCTCTCTCAATGAGACAGCACCCAAATCACATCGGAATGACACGAAATTTTTATGGGAGGGACTGACATACATGTCAAGCAACCCGGTCTCTTTAGACGGTGAAACGCCGTGCCGATTGATCGCAGATCGCAAAAGACGTGCGCACTGCCCAGGTGAGTCGGCCTGCAGGCCAGGTGAGTCGGCCAGGAGACAGAAACATCCATTTAACGCCGGAAGACCACCCAAATCACATCGAAAAGACTCGAAATTTTTATGGGAGGGACTGACATACATGTCAAGCAACCCGGTCTCTTTAGACGGTGAACGCCATGCCGATTGACCGCAGATCGCAAAAGACGTGCGCACTGCCAGGTGAGTCGGCCTGCAGGCCAGGTGAGTCGGCCAGGAGACAGAAACATCCATTTAACGCCGGAAGACCACCCAAATCACATCGAAAAGACTCGAAATTTTTATGGGAGGGACTGACATACATGTCAAGCAACCCGGTCTCTTTAGACGGTGAAACGCCGTGCCGATTGAGCGCAGATCGCAAAGGACGTGCGCACTGCCCAGGTGAGTTGGCCAGCAGGCCAGAAACATCTATTTAACGCCGGATGGCCGCCCAAATCACATCGGAATAATCTGAAATTTTTATGGGAGGGACTGACATACATGTCGAGCAACCCGGTCTCTTTAGACGGTGAAACTCCGTGCCGATTGACTTTAAAACACCGAAAACTCACTATCGAATGAGTCGGCCAGGCTATGGAGATGCAGTTCTCAAAGTCCAGAAATGACTTGAGCATTCAGTGGGAATGAGAAGCTATTAACATATTAAGAATCCCTTTGTAGCCTTGAACGGGGCATAGGTATCATTTACCTAACCATTGTGTTCAGAACCAAAAGAAATAGTTAAACGGTGGAGGAAATCTTCATGACACAGAAAAGTTACACAGAAAGGAACATGTACACAAGAAACTACTGAACCCACTTTGAGGTAAGCCGACTGGTGCCCATGGACCTTTATACCCACTCCCCTTTGAGTGAAATGAGGTATTAGATTACCTCTCACTGTTTCAGGAGCAAGCCCCTTTTGCTTTCAAAGAAAAAGATATCATGACACATCATCATGATAGAAGCAATAAAAGTTAAAATAATAACAAGAACAAAACTCTTCTGGACATGCTTTCACGCAAGGCACAACAAGGAAAACATTAAATGCACATGTCTTTTCAACCCTCAAGCATTAACATCTCTTGGTGAGCAAACACATGCTCCCATGGAAAGGTCACGTACAGAGAGTATAAGGAGAATAAAAAAAACATAGCATAAGAAAGGGAGAGGTGGTAAGAGGCACAAATGGGATGGGAGAAGCTCTCTCTCTCTTCTTCTCCTCTCCAACTCCACAGCCGCACACCTTTTGAGGGAGGGTCTTCTTTTTTCTTCTCTCCTCCCCTCCTTCTTGCTTGCTTGCGTAGGAAGCTCCAAGAAGAAAAGCAGCAGAAAACGCCCCTCCTCCCTTCCTCTCTTGCTCCTCACGCCAAAGCCTCTCTCCCCTTTCCCAGGTTGCAAAAAGGCAGATCTGGAAGCTTCTCTTGGAGGAGGCCTTTTTATAGTGGGGGGTGAGAGGTGCCTTAAAGTGACCCCCAGCATGGGGCACTCTTGGGCCATTAGATAGTGGGCCAATAAGTGGGCTCACATCTTGTTTCATCTTTTTTTTATTTTATCTTTTTTTGATGTCCACATATGATTGTCTGATAAACTAGCTAATGGGCATATATTATATATAATATATAATATATATATATATATATATAGATATATATATGCTCGAGTGATATATACGCAAGATACAAATGTGGAATTAATTTCATTCCCAACTGCAAGGTGTATCACATTTGAAGTGGTTGGGGTCTGTGGGATGTGATTTGATTTTTTTTTGTTTTTATAAAATATAGATATATCTATGTTTGGATGTGTGGGCATATGCATATATTGCAGATCCAAATTTCATTAGACATACTGATCGTAAGCTACTATTAATAGAAGATGAATTTGCAATCATAGAGCGTAGATGTACCAGTCACACATGTGATAATTTATTCTACTTACGATGATTGGAGGACTTGAGGTCTATGTGCATACCATTCGACTTCGTCAAATGAATAGGGTGTTGGATCGGGATCAAAGATTTATCGTCGTTTAAGCACAACGACGTTAATTACATCTCTTTTACGGGGAGAAAATTTTTAATTAATCACCAAGAGAAAGGGTCTTATTGTCAAAATAGAAGACATCTGATAAAAGATATGCAAAAAGATTTGAAATCGACTACGGCAAGATGGTTGCAGTGCATCTTTAAAAAACTCACCTATGTAAGTATAACTGTGAGGCCGCAATGTAGGAGGTTTAGGCAACTCCCCTTAACCCAGAAGGATTCAATGGTGTCTATCTTTATGTAAGGAATATTGGTCCACTAATTGTTTTAATCTTTTATGCTAGTCGCAGTGGGGGGGTGCGTACGGTCTGTATGTATAGGTGGCGCCTGCGCATCATCTCCCCTTTTATCACGTAGTGGTTTCTTATGTGTGAAATGACATGTGCTTTATTAGTGAAAAAAAGTATATATTTTTAAAATTCAACATGTTAACCATAAAATATATCATAACTATCTAAATAAAATCAGATTAATTCATTTAGATTTATTTGAGGTTTTAATTTTATATGTAAATGATTTCCAATCAGATGAAATTTTAAACACATGTTAATTAGAATATAATAAATTTATGATGATTTTAGTTTATTTTTTTTGGAATAAAATTTAGTTGAGTGAAAATTATTCTAAAAATTAATAAATTGAATTGATCTCGTTATCCATGCACCAATAATTCTCAATATATCCATACCTAGAATCAACATTTTTTTTCTAAGAATTATGGTGGTCTTGGATCTTAGTTCTATACTCAAGTTTGGTGACGTCTTATTCGAGTACGCACATATGAAAGAGTACGGAAAGTTATGTTAATAATGTAAGAGTGTCTATAAATTAAAAGTTAGAGTTGAGCAATGTATGTAAGGTAAATATACACATTCCGACGAAACGTCACCGAACTTGGATAATGAAATTGTAGTGCTTTATGTGAATGCCGTATAACACCTGAATACACTCATAAGCACCAGAATATACTCATGAACATCACAATACAACCATAACAGTGGTCACTTTCTGTGAACGTAGTATGACACATCAATACAACTATAACAATAGCCATTAATTCATAGTATGAAATGTGGTCACTATTATGTTGCATTGTAATGCTTATGAGTGTATCTAGGTGCGATACTGTCTTATTAAAAAGTGACTACTATTAAGGTTGTATTGTGGTGCTTATAGGTGTATTTAGGTGTGATACTACCTTACTAGAAAGTGGTTGTTATTATAGTTGTATTGTGGTGTTTATGGATGTATCCAGGTGTTTATGAGTTCATCTTGGTGTGATATTGTGCTTGTGAATGTATCATAACAATGAAATGTCATATTATGTTAATAGTGACCATAAACAACTGAATACACCCATAAATACTACAATGTAACCCTAGCAGTGACCACTTTCCATATTATGAATTATGGCTATTAATGTTATAGTTGTATTGTGGTGGCAGACTACATTCACAAAAGTGACCATTGTTATGGTTGTATCGTGATGTCTATGGGTGTATTCTGGTGCTTATGGGTATATTCAGGTGTCATACTGCGTTCACAGAAAGTACTACAATTTCATTATTCAAGTTCGGTGACGTTTTGTCGGGACGTGCACATTTAAATCATGAGAGGCTATGTTAATAGTGTAAGAATGTCTGTAAATCAAAAGTAATCATATTTTATATAAATGATCATATCTCACGTAAGAATCATTGTCACTTTCAACTTTATAATATCGTGTTATTATTTTAATATTAAATTTTTGGGTGTTACATTCCGCCTATATGCATTAGTCAACTCGACGGCCGGGATTTCAATGGGACATAAAATTCGACACGCACCAGAATGATTGAGATTTTGCCTCCATCGAGAGATAGGATCCCCTCATGAGTACTGCACAGGAGGGGATCCCGTTAGTATGTACAAGGCAAAAAAATGACATTTTATATTTTTCGTACTCTTTTTAGATGTGCGTACTCTAATCAGACGTCACCAAACTTAAGTAATAGAATCAAGATCAAAGACCACTATAACTCTCAAAAAATGTGCTGATTCTATATATATATGTGGATATCGAGAATTATTGGTGCATGGATAATGAGATCAACTCGATTTATTAATTTTTAGATTATTTTTTACTCAAATAAATTTTATTCCAAAAAAAATAAACTAAAACCACCATAAATTTTATTATATTCTAATTAACATGTGTTTAAACTCTCATCTTGATTGGACACCGTTTAGATATAAAATTAAAGCCTCAAATAAATCTAAGTGAATTAATCTCATTTTATTTAAATAATTATATATTTTTTTAGTGTATGTTTCCGTTAATATGTTGAATTTTCAAAATTACATAAAATTTATATTTTAAAAATGTTCATTATTTTAATATTGATAATATATATATATTAATACAAGGCGAAGAAAAAAGTGGTACGAAAGAAGGAAGAAAGAGAGAGAGAGAGAGAGAGAGAGAGAGAGAGAGAGAGAGAGAGAGAGAGAGAGAGAGAGAGAGAGAGAGAGAGAGAGACTGATTTGATCTAATCTCAACTGATTTTTATTTTTTAATATGTTACAAAAATTAGACACGTTGGTGATAACAAATGGGAAAACATGTGCAGGAGAGTGAAGGAGAAACGTAACCTGTTTATAATCGGGAGGTGGAGAGAGCTTTCCGATTTTTCAAAATTTTCTATAATTTAGTGACTGCTTGAATTCAATCTTCGAAAAGACTGAGAGGATCCGCACTCATATATCATGAGTCCCATTCTCCATTCTCATCAGCCACCAAATCTTTTCGGCAAATAAATGTTCCTGATCAGTCCTTAATTAAGGAAGGATGTATCCACACTAGTCTGTATTCCTACAAATCCCTTGGCCAACTGCATGCATCATGAGGTAGGAGGTCCAATGTGTCATCACCTTCCCAAATTGCGCTGGCAGCTAGGGCACGTAGTTCCTTCAATCTTCTTCCTTGTCTCCAGCTAATTCATGATCTCCATGCAAATTGATGGTGTCAGCCGACCTTAACTTGGAATATCCACCACCGGATCAGTACTATACATATGAACAGCATGCAATTATCTTACTTGATTATTCGATATTATTTTGACTTGAGATAAGATATAGGGAGAATTATTAATTAGAGATCTTTGTCAGAGTGTTGACTTAATTTATAGTCCCTGTCAGGAAAATAGAAATCATATAATCTTTACTTTTTGTGTTAGTTTAATTTTTAGTCCCTGCTTTTTGTTCCTCAATATTTATGAGTCTTGGAAGACGAGTCGTCCTTTTAACATCAACTTTTTCCTATTTTACCATTCCTTCTTCCTCTCAGCCTTCTTTCCCTATGCACACTTACATTCGTTACAGTTGTCTTGTATCAGTTACAGTAAGCTTTTATATCTGTTACAGTAAGCATCTATAATATAATAGTACTAAAACAGGAGTCCTTATTTCCCGCCAAAACTTGTCCAAGAAGGCATGAGCATTATTTGCTCAACCCCTTGACTAACACAATGGGCATGCATCGACCCAAAGGAGGACTCTTAATGGACTGTTTGAGCAGTGAGAAAACAGTCCTCTGCAAGGCCAAAAACAGTGGGAAACGTGGCCTATTGGAGGGAGGAAAAGGCATGGCAGGCATGCATTGAATGAGAGAAGGGGTGCTATACCCCCAGACCTCATTTATTGAGGTATGAGAGGCACGGAAGGGTATCATGTGGGGTGCTGAAAGGCGAAGAAACATTCCTCTATGAAGAGGAAATCTCCATCCAGCAACCCTCTCTTACACAAAAAAAAAAATTTAACTAAGATAAGATGGAGGAAGGACATGCAATAAATGCCTAGGGACAAACCATTCACATAAAATAAGAAAGAGAGATGCACAAGAAAGGGTATATTCTTATGAGAGGGATGAAAAAGTACAAAGAAAACGGGAAGAAGAAAGCTTCAATGTGACCCACTCTCTCCTTTTTCCTTCTCTTTGATAGGACAAGACATGGCACAAAGGAGGGAGAAGACCCACTCTCTCTCTCTCACTCTTCTCTTTCTCTCTTCACCTTTTCTTCTTCTTCTCTTCTTGGCTCTTCTTCTCTTGTAGGCTCTCACGGGTGGAATGCTTCCTCGCTGCCTTGGAGGAGAGGAGAATCGCAGGAGCTGTCTTCCTTTGCTGCTGGTTGCCTTGATGAGAGAGAAACACCAGCCAGCCCCCTTCTTGGCCCTTTTTCCATAACCCTCTCACCTGGCCTCTTTTCCAAAGCCTTCTAGAAAGGCCTTTTCCAAAACCTGCCCCAGCCATCCCCCTGGCCCGAGCAGCGTGGCAGACCATCTTTCACCAAGTTTGCAACTCCCTTTGGGAGGTGTTCCAATAGCTTATCCTCACCTCCTCTTTATGGGATGGGATAAGGTTGTTTCCTCATGGGCCTTTGGGGCCTCTTTAGTGGGCTTTTTTTGTTTAATATCTGCTCAACCCACAAAGGGCTTGGAGGAGGAGCCAGCGGTGTGAAGGATTGTGCTGGCGACGTGGGGGCCCATTAACACAAATTTGGGTGTCCACACTCATCGACCCATCTTTCTTCTTGATGAAGAGGATAGGTGCACCCCAAGGTGATATACTTGGTCGGATCAAACTCTTCTCTAACAGTTCCATCAGTTGCCCTTTTAATTCCTTCAGTTCTGCGGGAGACATTCTATATGGTGCCCTAGATACTAGTACTGCTCCAGGACCAACTCGATGGTAAATCGACCTCTCGCTCAGGAGGAATTCCTGGCAAGTCTTCTGGAAAAATATCAGCATACTCGCTGACAACATGGATGTCCTCAACTTTGACTTCCTTCTTTGTGATGACAACAGCAGCAAGAAAGGCCATACAACCTTTCCTCAACATCTTCTTGGCTTGTAATGCAGATATAAGTGACAATCTCCTGCGGTTTCTATCCCCTATGAACACTAGTTTTGGGTAATGGCTGAAGGTTACCTGACTTCTCCTGCAGTTGATACTAGCCCCATGTTCAGACAACCAATCTGCTCCGAGTATCACATCATACCCCTCCATATCCATACATATTAAATTTGTTGGTAGGTTTTGGGTGTCCATCATCACTTCACTGGATGGTAATGGTTTGTAAGATTGGTTCCAGGACCAATCAGGGTCGACGCAACTATTCCGGATTTCATTGGGACGGGTTCCATAGGTAGGGTGTCAACAAATGTTTGAGATATAAAGGAATGCGTAGCATCCCGTATCAAAGAGAACATATGCGGGTCGGGAAAGAATAGTATGTGTACCTTCCACGATACCTCCTTCTTCAGCAGCTTCAGGTTCCTAAATAGCTTGCAAGCGGCCTTGCCTCTTCTGTCCATTCAGACGCTTGTCTTGAGGGGTTCGTTCTTTCAGCATTGGGCAGTCCGAGATCCTATGGTCACGACTACCACAGCGCAGGCATCTCCCATGCGCTCTCCAGCATTGTTCAGACCGGTGACCAGCTTTGTCACAATGTTTGCACCTCTCTCCCGATGTCACCACTATCTTTCGGCAAATAATGTTCCTGATCAGTCCTTAATTAAGGAAGGATGTATATATCCACACTAGTGTGTATTCCTACAAATCCCTTTGGCCAACTGCGTCATCATAAGGTAGGAGGTCCAATGTGTCATCACCTTCCCAAATACGTTTGCGCTGGCAGCTAGGGCACGTAGTTCCTTCAATCTTCCTTGTCTCCAGCTAATTCATGATCTCCATGCAAATTGATGGTGTCAGTCGACCTTAACTTGGAATATCCACCACCGGATCAGTACTATACATATGAACAACATGCAATTATCTTACTTGATTATTCGATATTATTTTGACTGAGATAAGATATAGGGAGAATTATTAATTAGAGTCTTTGTCAGAGTGTTGACTTAATTTATAGTCCCTGTCAGAAAAATAGAAATCATATAATCTTTACTTTTTGTGTTAGTTTAATTTTTAGTCCTACTTTTTGTTCTCAATATTTATGAGTCTTGGAAGACGAGTCGTCCTTTTAACATCAACTTTTTCCTATTTTACCCTTCCTTCTTCCTCTCAGCCTTCTTTCCCTATGCACACTTACATTCGTTACAGTGCCTTGTATCAGTTACAGTAAGCTTTTATATCTGTTACAGTAAGCATCTATACTATAATAGCACTAAAACAGGAGTCCTTGTTTCCGCCAAACTTGTCCAAGAAGGCATGAGCATTATTTGCTCAACCCCTTGACTAAACACAATGGGCATGCATCGACCAAAGGAGGACTCTTAATGGACTGTTTGAGCAGTGATAAAACAGTCCCCTGCAAGGCCAAAAACAGTGGGAAACGTGGCCTATTGGAGGGAGGAAAAGGCATGGCAGGCATGCATTGAATGAGAGAAGGGGTGCTATACCCCCAGACCTCATTTATTGAGGTATGAGAGGCATGGAAGGGTATCATGTGGGGTGCTGAAAGGCGAAGAAACATTCCTCTATGAAGAGGAAATCTCCATCCAATAACCCTCTCTTACAAAAAAAAAAAAAATTAACTAAGATAAGATGGAGGAAGGACATGCAATAAATGCCTAGGGACAAACCATTCACATAAAATAAGAAAGAGAGATGCACAAGAAAGGGTATATTCTTATGAGAGGGATGAAAAAAGTACAAAGAAAACGGGAAGAAGAAAGCTTCAACGTGACCTACATATGAACAGCATGCAATTATCTTACTTGATTATTCGATATTATTTTGACTTGAGATAAGATATAGGGAGAATTATTAATTAGAGGTCCTGTCAAAGTGTTGACTTAATTTATAGTCCATGTCAGAAAAATAGAAATCATATAATCCTTACTTTTTATGTTAGTTTAATTTCTAGTTCCTATTTTTTATTCCTCAACATTTATGAGTCTTGGAAGACGAGTCATCCTTTAAACATCAATTTTTTCCTATTTTGTCCTTCCTTTTTCTACTCAGTCTTCTTACCCTATACACATTTATATTCGTTACAGTTGCCTTTGTATCAATTACAGTAAGTTTTTATATCTGTTGCAGTAAGCATCTATACTATAATACTAAAACAGGAGTCCCTGTTTCCCGCCAAAATCTGTCCAAGGACATATGTCAGCACCAAATTAATTTTATCTACTTTTTTGAATTTAAATTTGAATTCAAAATTTTTAAAAAACTTATGCGCCACTTTTCCCTCTCTTTTTTAAAGTTGGTGCAACATTTACTGTAGCACGCTACAGTAATTACGGTAGTAATTACCGTGCTACAGTAATTACTATAGTGGGTTTTTCCTTTTTCTTTTTTCTTTTTTAATTTTTATTTTAAAATATATTATGTAACATTATATTATATATTTTGAAAATTTTTAAATATAAAAAATAAAATTATTAAAAATATACATATTATTGTGCAGTGGCCCGCATGCAAAGTTGGTCACTCGTTTTTTTCCCTTTTGAAATGGAGGACAGCCGACCATGCGTTTGTGCTGTCACCCTCTTCTGTAAAAAAAAGTATTAACTTTTTAAATCTTAAAATTTTTAATTTTTTTGAGATTTTTAATTTTTATTTATTTATCTATACTATAATACTAAAATAGAGTTTCCTATTTCTTGCTAAAACTATTTTCTAACCACGTGGCAATAAGAGAAATCTTTTATTTTAAATTATTTTTACTCTCTCTCCTCTCTTCTAAAAATCCTCTCTGCATGTAACTATTCAAATTCTTGAGTCTTTCTCTCTCTCTCTATTACTGTCCATATTTATATCCGCTTTTACAATCACGCCGCTTTAATTCTCGAAACATGAAGTTTAAGGGGACGTGCGGCCGCTCTGTCTTCTGTGCCTCTTCTTCTTCTTCTTATATCTGCCTTCTCTCCGATCTCCGACAAACACATCGCCAGCGCCACTGCCCAGCCCGCTGCGTCAGTGCCCGTGACCCTCACAGGCCGCGCCTGCGTTCTCTGCTCCCCCCCCCCCCCCCCCGCCCCACGCCCCCTGGCCCATTTGTACTGATTTGAGAGCGCAGAAGAGGGACGATGCGGTGGTGCCGGAGAAACCGTGGTTCATGGCAGTGGCAGGGGCATTGATCATCACCGAGGCGTTCCTCATCTCCAGCTTTGCCCGCAGCAGCGATCGCGCCATCCTCTGCTCGCTGGTCATGTACTCTTTCTCCTCCTCCAGCGGAGGCAGTTTTCGAACCCCCGACGCTTCTACAGGGGCACAGTTGGCGGAGACGGTCCTCCACTACGCTACGATGGGGGTGACGCCGTAGTAGTCGCGCACGGAGATCCGCATCTCCTTCGATGTGCTGCGTAGCGGGGTCCCTGCAACTTCCTAGTGTTCCGGCCGGGTCACGACTGGCCCTGTCCTCCGTCCCTTCTTTCCCCACCAAGATCTCCGACGAGGAACTCAGAGAGGTCCTACTGGAACAAGAGAATAGCATAAGATGTCGAACACTGAACTTGGACTAGCATGCCGCAGCAAAAGAGATCACAGTGCCACAAAGAACCCTTGGAAACTTCCCCATCACTACTCCCAGTGGTAACGAGGACCTCCCACCTCTCTTCTTCCTATTCTGCATGAAGCTCCTCTGGGAACAGTCCACACCTACTCACCACCCAGAGCACCCATCAGATTATAACAGAGTTGCACCCTCCGCAGCCCGAGCCAGGAAGAGCCCCCCGCCGGCACCAAGAACAAGATGCGGATCGGCATTAGTATCCGTATTCCCGTGAGATTAAGAAATCGGACTGTAATGGCGGTGCTGAAGTGCTCCTTCTCGACGGGGCTCGCCGTCTACCTGGGGCTCCTCTTCAGCAAGGATAACGGCTACTGGTCGGGCCTCGCGGTGGCTGTCGTGATGACGCCGTGGAGGGAGGCCACGTTCAAGCTAGTGAACGCGAGAGCCCAGGGAACCGCTCTCGGAACCATCTACAGTGTCCTGGGCGCCCTGTCTCCCGAGACCTCATGTGGCTCAGGATCTTGGTCCTTCCTTTCCCCATTGTTCACTATAACAAGCTGCAGGCCTCCCTGTGCAAGATGGTGGAGCTCTCCTGTTCATGCCTCATAGCTTAGAG
This sequence comes from Colocasia esculenta, assembly GCA_014218235.1. NCBI lineage: Eukaryota > Viridiplantae > Streptophyta > Magnoliopsida > Alismatales > Araceae > Colocasia > Colocasia esculenta. The sequence goes on from JACBKR010003533.1 coordinate 20,601, forward strand.
TTGCTGAAGAAAGAATTATATCTACCGGGGTTCGATTGGAATGAGGTCCGGAGCTCATCAAGGAGGACATGGAGTCCTTCAAGAAGGTGGTCAGTTCTTCACTGCACTGCTCGGAGGATGTCCACCGGGACAAGATCATAAAGCAACACGGAAGGGCGCCGGAGCTGTGGAAGCGGGCTCTGATGATGTCGAGATGGGCCAAGCACCAAAGCCCCGTCCTTACTGTGTCATGTGTGCCAATGAGGAGGATCCAACTGATAAGATAATGGCTTCGTTCCTTCATCATGCAAAGGATGTCCTGGAGATTAGGGAGTTGAAGAAGATGGAAAGGGATCAGTGTGCAGAAGCCAAATAGTTCTATGCATGGCCGTCGTGGGATTTTGCATGAGAGGATTGCTAAGGGAAGCGTAGGAACTACGGAAGGCCGCCATGGAACTTACCCAAGGGAGAACCCCCCGACACAAGCTGGTGGTCTGTATGAAATCTCTAACAAAGGAAAAGCTTGAACATCTAATTAATCATACTTGCAATGAGTACTCTATTTTTATTGTGTGATGATTGGTGATCATACAGTGTGGACTTCAGCATATCATCCAAATCGATTTACATATGTTCTCCCATGCTATGAAGAGCAATTCAGTTAATTAAAGAAATATCATTAAAAATATTTCAAATAATTGATGTAAATTAGGATTATACATGTAAATTAATAACGATATCTATAAATATATATATATAGATACAAAAAACCCTAATTGACCATTCATTATTTCTTTGTTTTAATGTAGCGCTATAGTGACTTAGTACTCATTGTTCATTAATTAGATTTTTTTCCTTTTTCTTTCTTAGTTTTAAATTTTTTGTAAAAATTAAATTGGGTAATGTTAGTTGTTTTGATTTATAATTTTTTGAAAAACATAAAATCATAACAAGTTGTTTTGATTTATAATTCTTAGACAATTCTTATTTATTAGAAAAGACTTGCAACACACTCAATAGAGTGTGCATGCACATCCATGGAGGATTAGGTGGCTTATCACATCAATATAATGGCCACCCAATCACAAGGGGTGTGTATTCAACACCCTTTCTATTGGTTTATTGCAAGACTTTCTCTATTACTTCTGTGAATAATATAGCTATTATATCTCAAGTTTTCGCTTGGTGAAGGATGATGTATCCTTTTGTTCATTTGTGTTTGCTTTAAATTGTTCTATAAAATTTAATTAGATAGTATGTGTTTTATTTTGTTTGAAAATAATTACAATTCATACATTAAATTATTTTTTATTTTATTATTCCTCTAATTTATAATTTATAAATTTAATAAATTAAATATATATTTGAAAAAAAATCATGCATCGCACGAGTAGAGATCTAGAGTTCGTTCCCTACGACTGTATGCATACGTACGGCCAAACAACGTCCTTTCTCAGTGCACATTAGAGCCGATGCAGCCGTCCTCCCCACCATTCCCCTGTTAAGTTTTACCTCTGCACCTGCACTTACAAGACCCATTCTCTCACTCTTAACATAGTTCTTGGCACCTACTACCCTCCATGATCCTTTGCCCTCGCTCGACATCTGCAGCACCCACAGCCCCCAATCCTCCACCACCTCCTCTCTCTTTCTGTTTCTCTCTCTCACACACACACTCTCTCTAAGTTGTAAAATCTCTCAATTCTTTTAGACAATTCTTCTCTCTCTCAATTCTTTACGATCCTACACACACACTCTCTAAACATTAAAATCTCTCAATTCTTTTAAGTAGTTCTTCTCTCTCTCAATTCTTTTATGGTTCTGAAAAATCTCTCTCAATTTCTTTACGGTCTTCAAAAAAGATTCTTATTTGTTTGGTAGAAATTTATATTTATTAAAAAAGATTCTCAATTACCTTAATTGTTCTATTCATCTTCACATTTTTTTATTATGTTTAGTTTAACAATTTTTATAATAAAAAATATATTTTTATATAAATTCTATAAGTATAATAATATATATTTATTAATATATTTTATAATCAAACGCCATACATCGCACGGGTGTCCAACTAGTTTATATCTGTTACAGTAAGTCTTATTTCCCTATGCATATTTACATTCGTTACATTTGCCTTTGTATGGGTTATAGTAGCTTTTATATCTGTTAGAGTAAGCCTTCTTTCTCTATGCACACTTACATTCGTTACAGTTGCTTTTGTATCAGTTACAATAAGCATTTATATCTGTTACAGTAAGTCTTTGTATCTGTTACAGACTACAGCTATAAGCTCTTACAAAAGAAAAAAAAACTTTATTTGTTTGCAAGTGCTAGGATTCGAATCCAGGCCTTCAGAAACACAACATAAGATACCCTTACCACTAAGCTAAAACTACACTTATGTTATAATATAATATATAATATATTAATTAAGTATTGTAGTAAACATAATTCTCTATTACAACTTATGTTAAGTCTTGTTACAGACAATATCATTCCCTGTTACAATAAGTTCTATTACAGAAAACATTATCATCTATTATAGTAAATATATTCTCTATTACAACTTATATTAAGTCTTGTTACAATATACATAAGTTTTATTACAACTTATGTTAAGTCTTGTTAGAATATATATTAAGCTCTATTATAATATACATTAAGTTTTGTTACAATATACATTACATTTGTTACAATATACATTAAGCTATGTTCCAATATACATGAAGCTCTATTACAACATATATAAGCTCTATTACAACTTATGTTAAGTCTTGTTACAGTATACATTAAGCTCTATTACAACTTATGTTAAGTCTTATTATAGTATACATTAGGCTCTATTACAACTATATTTAAGCTCTATTACAATATACATTAAGCTCTATTACAATATACATTGAGCTTTGTTACAATATACATTAACCTTTGTTACAATATTCATTAAGCTCCATATTATAACAAGACTTAACATAAGTTGTAATAGAGCTTATATATACTGTAATAAGACTTAACATAAGTTGTAATAGAGCTTAATATATATTGTAATAGAGCTTAATGTATATTGTAACATAGCTTAATGTATATTGTAATAGAGCTTAATATATACTGTAACAAGACTTAATGTATGCTATTAATGTATGTTAAGGTATACTGTAATAGAGCTTAATATATTTGTAACAGAGCTTAATGTATACTTGTGGACGCCTTAAATTTCCTTAATGGCCCATTCCTATGGCCAGCCCAACTCCTCTCCACAAAACAGAAAATAAACCCATTTAAATGACCCAAGTACAAGGCTGTTTGAAGCCTATTAGCCCAGCCCATCTCACCCCATGCAAGGGGGTGAGATAAAGTGAATGCAACACCTCCCAAAAGGTGTTGCCAAAATGGGAAAGTGTGGAGGCCTGCGCAAGAGGGTGGAGGTGTCTTTGGGGTCTTTCTAGAAGGTTTGGAAGAGAAGAAAAAGGCTCATATGGTGCCTTGCGTTGGAAGAGGCAAAGGAGGGCTTTTGGAGGTGTGGAAGATGAGGCTTGGAAGGGAGAGAGCTCTCCACTCTCCCACGCCATCTGCTGCTGTTGCTGCTCTCCTCTTCCCCAAGGAAGCCCACTGTGAAGAAGCCTAGAAGGGAAACCAAGAAGAAAAGGTGAAGAGAAGAGAGAAAAGAAAGAAGAGAGAGTGTCTTCTTTCATGAGTGGTCTTATTATGTAAAAGAAAGAGAGAAGAGAGAAGGAGAGTGGCGATGGGTTCTTCCCTCCCCCATTTCTTTAAGTTTTTTTTTGTACTTCTTCCCTTCTTATGTCAAGATATATCACATCTATGTTTGTCCATCTCCCCTTTGATGTGAATATTCTCTTGCTTTGCATTTAATGCTTCTTCCTTCTTCCATCATGTGTGTGAGGTTTAAGTTTTGTTTTGCTTTGTGCCATGACGTGTCACCGAATGGTGAAAAACCACCCCTTTGCATGGTTGATTTTCTCTCATTCCAAGGGCATACATGAGCTCCTCTATACACCCCATGCTTTATAGATGGGGTTTGAGGGGGAATGGAGCTTATTGGGCCTTGTATAAGCCCTTCGTGCATGCATGTTCCTCACTGTTTTGCCAAAAAGAATGACGGCATTTGACTATTTTTTTACTGTTCACAATAGACTTTCCTCACTGTTTTCGGCCCCTCTTAACAGGCCCCTTTCACTGCTTGGGCCGCCCCTCCCCTTGGAGCATCCATTTGCCCATTGGTTGTTACCAAGAGAAGGGGGTTTCCTCCATTGTTTTGCCCATTCAATGGGAGTTTTTCTCACTGTTTTCAACCCCCTCTAAGGTGCGGTTTCACTGTAAGAGCAGCCCTCTTTGGGGGCATTTCACCCTTGGGGATGTATCCATTTTGCTAGCAAATGGGTTGAGCAATCAATGTTCATGCCCAAAGCTTAGCATGTCCATGCAAATGACCCATTAAGCCCACTGTTTTGATTCCTTCAAAGGGGGCGGTTTTCACTATTTTAAACAACCCATTTAAGAGTTTTTCATACTTGGGGCATGTCTCCTTTGCTAGCCAAGGGTTGGACAATTGATGTTCATGCCCCCATGCTTGGCACCCATGGTGAACAGCCCAATAAGCCCATTGCTGGCCCAAAATCGCCCCTCTCCCATGAGAGGCCCCTTTTAAACCCCGGGTTAGACAATAAAAAATCTATGTCCGGACACACGGGCTTATACATGCTTGGTTCATTGACCGGTATTTGTGTGGTCACGACGCCATCCATCTCCTTAAAGACTTTCCTTGGGGATTGGCGTTATGTGCCACTTGGGTTACGTCATTATTCAGCGTACACCCTTTCTTTTGGTGACATCTCTTTTATGGTGGGTGTGTACCATGCTCTTCCCTATCAACCAAGATAAGGGGAGATGCTGCCGAATTTTCTCTGTGAAAGTCGAATCGGCAAGGTCCTTTCCTTCTTAAAAGAAACTTCCAAAGTTCAATTGAGCAGTGCCGAATCGCAAATAGAACTATGTTGCACACATTTTAAAAAATAAGAAAGCCAATTGAGAAATGCTTCATTAGAATGGCAAAAGAGCAAATCAAAGCATTTCGCGTTGCACATGTTTTAAAAAAAAATAAAGCAAAAGATTAAATCAGAAAATCTTTTCATGATAAAAGCAAAAGTAAGCAAATAGGTAGCTCACATTTTACAGGCTTCAAATGAAACAAAAGAACAAGATGGAACTTTTTTGATACAAAGGACAAAAGAGCAAATAGCTCTTTTTTTTTGCGACTTGCATGTTTTAAAGGAACGAAGACCAAAAAAAAAGCTCTTTTCGTGATAAAAGAACCAATAGATCATCTCATGCTTTCAAAAGAATAAAAGACCAAATCAAGATTGATTTCATGATAATAAAGGTAGCAAATGATCAAATAGACAATTTCCTAACTTGTGTTTTCTCAAATAGAACCAGGGGCAAATTGAAACCCTTTTTATGATAAAAAATGAGCGAATAGGCGAAAATATCCAACCATTAATAAGAAAAAAGACCTCACGACCTCGAATAGACACCATGCTTCTTTAGCACTTTGGCCTAAGTTTAATTCGCATCTCGCATATTCATCGATGTCTCTATTTTAGGCACAAGACTTTCTAATTCTCGTGATTAATCAAGGATTTTCCCTCGCAGAGGGATGTAATTAACGTCCTTGCGCTTAGATAATAGCGGGATTCTGGTCTAGGACCCGACACTCCACTTTCGTTGACGAAGTCAAACAGTGCGCACAATAGACCTAAAGCCCTCCGGCTCTCGGAGGCAAACCATTTGTTTCACCTCGGTGACTGCCACGCCCGTGCTCTGCAATTGTAGGGTCATCTCTCGTCACCTTTGCTCAAATAGCATTTAATGAGATTTAAATTTACAATGCGCAACCATGAGAAAAAGGGCAACATGATAAAATAGATTTTAATATTATAAATTTTCCACTTCCACAATACTATAACAGAACTTAATGTATATTGTAATAGAGCTTAATGTGTATTGTAACAGAGTTTAATATATACTGTAACAGAACTTAATGTATATTGTAACAGAGTTAATATATATTGTAACAGAACTTAATATATATTGTAACAAAGTTTAAAGACCAAACTATGTCCTAACCCATAGATTTGCTCAACTCTTCCGTTAGCAACATCTTATATGCTACATTGTGATGACTCTACTAATGCAGAGCATCAGAAAGTGTGATGGGCTGCAGACCTTTCTGTATAATCATCTATATTCGTTCCTTCACTGATTATTTGACCTTGGTTATCCATTTCTGAATCTTGGCTTTGGATATAAAGTCCTGTGTATACGCTGGTAGATCTAGTTCTTTTTGCCAACTATGGCTGAGATGACCCAGCATTTGTAATTTTTAGTTTTTAAAGCTTGGATATGTTAAAGGGTCTGCTCATACATATTTTCCTGAACTTCCAGGAAGTTGTGCTACGCTGGTTCCCTGACCGCAGGAAGGTGAGGGGAAAGATTGTTGTTTGTGTTCAAGGGGTTTTAGATAGACTGGCGAAGGCTATGGAATGATCGTTACAAACACCGGTGATTATGGGGAGATCTCGTTGCAGATCCTTACATGATTCCTGCTGCGCATGTTGGTTATGCTGCTGCTGCTACTAGCTATCCGTACCTCAATTCTACTGGGTGAGATGTCTATTTTTATTTTAGTTCTTCAGTGATACAAAAACTTATAACGGTAAGAGATATAAAGACTTACTGTAACTGATACAAAGATTTACTGTAAGTGATATGAAGATTTATTGTAACTGATACAAAAGTTTACTGTAAGAGATATAAAAATTTACTGTAACTGATATAAAGGTTTACTGTAGGAGATAAAAAGTACTGTAACTGATATAAAGACGTACTGTAAACGATATATACATTAACTGTAACGAATGTAAGTATATAGGGAAAAAGCAGAAGAAGGAAGGGCAAGGTTGGAAAAAGTTAATACTAAAAGGACAACCGCTTCCAAGACTCATATATAATGCTGAGAAACTAAAAGTAGAGACTAGATATTAAACTAACACAAAAGAAGTAAGGATTATATGACTTTTGATTTTTCGATAGGGATTATAATTAAATCTAACTCTCTGACAGAGACTTCTAATTAATTTTTTCCTAAGATATATGTCACCATAGAGAAAATTTTCTTATATATTATGGTCACTTCTAATTAAAGAGCAGTTAATTAAATCTCGTAGATCTATAGAGGTTAGATCATGCTTCTCCGTGCAGACGCAAAAAGGGCGGCCAAAGACTCTCAGAAGCCCCAACTTAATTAATTTATCTTTTGCCTCTTACACCTCTCCTTTCCTTCAACACCAAGAAGGAAGGAACCATGTATGCATGCATCTCATGCTTGCTTGATCACTATAGGGCACGGACATGTATATATAAGATGCTACATATATAAAGAGCCAGGCTCTCCTCCGTCGGCCAACATGGGAAAAGAGCATGTGATGCGTATGCTCTTTAGGCTGCAACAACGTACGTGTTAAGAAAAGCATCCCACATGGTACAATATTATTTATAATCAAAACCAACACATGTTAAGGAAGGAACCATCATTTGTGCTGCTTAACACTAGGGGATATATATATCCCTGCCATCTTTCCCTTGTGAAAGAGAACAATTAAAGAAAAGGAGGAGGGAAAGAATGCTGAGCCATACATGAAGAGCCATCACCTCCATCGACCTGCACAAAGGGGAAACAGCGTGCGATGCGTATGGTTTTTAATTAATTAGCCTTGCACTGCAACCATCAGTTAAGAAAAGCATCACCTAGATCTGTCTTACATCTTTGTCCAGTCTCATGGTATATATATGAAGATATGAACTGGTTGCACCACCCACAGCAGTGTAGAGTATTACTACTTACAGCGCTCGTGGCATTAATTTTCGGGTCGATAGAAACGCCCTCTAATATCTCTCTCTGTTCTCGAGGTTGCTTCTATTCTATACCAAAGTCAGGGTAGGCATTACCTCTTATATATGCTGCATCGGTCCATATAAGGTCTTCTCCCTTAATGGTTTACATGCACCATGTATATAGTCTCTGTTACATATACTCCCAGGTATTAATTTGTTAAATAGATTCATTTGACAAAGGATAAGACTGGCAATTGCCAGTGACTTAATTGTATTGGTTTTCAGCAATCAGGACTTCTATGAGGTTTTTTTTTTTTGACAAGTTCTCTATGATTTCGACATAAGACATAAGATTGCATTATT
>JACBKR010003534.1:0-28960 GCA_014218235.1 Colocasia esculenta
TGAACAACGCTTGAATTGAAAAAGGAAGAAATTCATCTCTTCGAGTCTTCAAAGAAAAAAAAGAGCGAAGCTTCCACTCCAACCTTGTTCTTAGCTCTTAGCTCTCTGTGATCAAAAAAGAGTTTTTTTGTTTGTGAGCTTGTGTAGTCCTTGGAGAGAAAAACTTGTTAAATCTCCTTCTCTCCGGGCCTTGATAGCTTCAGTGTGTAGCTGGTCAAGCTAAAGTCTGAAGCCTGTTTCCACACCTTTTCTTCTTTGGTTGTGTTCCCTTCTGGACGAAGGAAGACCTGGTGGTATCCAGGGTGGTTGTTTTCCCTTCAGGTTGAAGGAAGACCAGTGAGGCTGGGTGTAAGGATCCTTAAGGGGGATTGTACCCTTGGTAGTAAAATCCTGAGGTATTGCTCAGGGACTGGACGTAGGTCTCCTGTGGAGAGGAGTTCCGAACCAGGATAAAATTCTTGTGTCTTGTGGATGTGCTTTTGTGTGATTGTTGTCTTATTTGCTCTAACTCTAACCTTGTTATTAAGTTGTGCAATCCTTTCAGTAAACAGGTTTTAATCAGAGATCGAAATTTTGATAACCCATTCACCCCCCCTCTGGGCTAGCTAGTTGGGCAACATAGTGTTAGCAACTTTTGGGCAATTTCTCTAACATTAACATGGCCACCACATCACTGGATGAGCGGCTTCACAATGCTTTGAGATTCGATTCATCAAGACAATGGAATAAAACCCATTGAGGATTTCTTGTAGAGAATGCCACTAGAATATTGTAATGCTCCAAGACACGGCGAATGGCTGTCTGTCAGCAGAGGTGGCATAATCGGGGAAAGATCATCTTTGAGATAATTTTTGATGTCAAAGTACCAAGGATGGCCATCATCGAGATCGATTTTTGGCTCTTTTAAAAGCGCATGGACTCGAAGGGAGGGAGACTTGAGTTGAGAGAACCAAGGATTAGCATGAGAAGGGACTTTAACCTTTGTATAGAGATGGTTTCGGAAGACCTCTCTAACGGGATAGGGATGGAGGAAGCCAGGAGGCGAGTGAGTCAGCTATAATCTTTTGAGCCTAGGAGTGTGGACTAGAGTAAGCTTCCTAAACTGCCGGATTACCTTGCAAACTAAGTCTTGGTATGGTTCAACTTGGGATCCTGGGTTGGTACTTGTTAAGGGACTGCCGGAATATCAATTGTGAATCTCCAATAATTTTTAACTCCTTGACTCCGAGCAGCAATGTCATTTTCAACCCAACTAGGAGTGCCTCATACTCGGCCACATTGTTCGTGGCAGGGAAGGTTAATTGGTAGGCGTGCGGAATGACTACCCCTTCCGGTGAGAGGAGGACTGCCCCTATTCCACACCCTTTGGAGTTAAGAGCTCCGTCGAAGCAAAGTATCCAGGAAGGTTCACCATTAATAATGGCTCCTAACCCTTCATCCGGAAAACTTTCATTGACTGGAGAATATGAAGGTAAGGGGTGATGGGCCAAATGCTCGGCAATAGCATGCCCCTTGATTGACTTTTGGGTGATGTAGGTGATATCAAATTGGTTGAGAAAACTTTGCCACTCACACGCTCTGTCAGGATGGGCTTCTTAAACAAGTACCGAATTGGGTCCATACGCGCCAGAAGCTTCACCTCATGAGCTAGGAAATAATGCTTCAACTTCTGGGCACCCAGACGACGGCCACACATGTTCTTTCTATGGCAGTGTACTTTTCTCAGCTTCATGAACAACTGGATAGATAGTACACCGCTATCTCCTTCTTCTCATCGTCATATGGGCCAGAACTGCTCCTGTGGAATCTTCAGTGGTTGACACATAGAGCAATAAAGGCCGACCCGGGACTGGAGAAGCGAGAACAGGGGGATTGAACAAATAGCTTCTCAATTCTTCAAAGGCCTTTTGACATTTATCATTCCAATCAAACTTAGCCTCTCCTCTAAGCATCTCGTAAAAGGGCTTACAACGGATGGAATGCTGAGAGATAAATCTCCTAATGAACTGAAGTCTGCCAATTAGCCCTCTAACTTCCTTAATGTTCCTAGGAAGAGGCATGTCGATTATTGCTTTGGCCTTATTGGGGTCACCCGCTTGCTAACTATGAACCCAAGCAACTTCCCCGAAGATACTCCAAAGACACACTTCTTGGGGTTCATTTTGAGCTTATGTTCTCTAGACCTTTGGAGAACTGCCCGGAGGACCTCAGCATGGCCATGTTGAGTCCTAGACTTAACCAAGACATCATCCACATAGACCTCCATGTGCACATGCATCATGTCGTGGAAAATCGCCATCATTGCCCTTTGATAGGTTGCACCTGCATTCTTCAATCCGAAGGGCATCACGACATAACAATAAGTCCCTCAAGGCGTGTGAAAGAAGTTTTCTCCTGGTCTTCCTCCGCCAGACGAATCTGGTATATCCAGAGAAAACCATCCATGAATGACAACATCTCGAAACTGACAGTATTGTCTACTAGGACATCTATGTGGGGAAGAGGGAAATCGTCCTTAGGGCAAGCACGATTAAGGTCATGGAAATCTACGCAGACCCTAACCTTACTGTCCTTCTTCATCACAGGGACGATATTAGCTACCCATTGTGGATAAAGCACAACCTAATGAACTTGGCTCGGTGCAACTTGTCAACACTTCTTCAAAATCGGTCTCTACAAGGGCAACTTGTCAACCCTAAACTGTCGTCTACAGAGTCACCTTCTTCAAAATCGGTCTCTACAAGGGCAGGCTCTTCAAGAAACTCCGGGACTTGACTCAACTTAAGACACCTCTCAGCCAAGGCCATAACATAATGGGCAGGAACTTTCCTACCCTTCTCTTTGCGAATGCGTGGCTGAGAGGGACCAGACTCTTCTAAACCTAGACTTGACTCTAAACTTAATTCTAAGCCTGAATCTAAACTAGAATCTAAACCCCTATGCACAGGACTATGTACCAAACTATGTACAGGGAGTGCCCCTAAGAGGGCGGGAATTAGAATTTAAGCTGGAAAGCGTCGGCCCCTGGTCGATCGGAAGAGAGTCCACAGAGGAAGGGTGTTCGAGGGAAACCTCGCATCCCACCTTTCAAAATTGGAATTTTTTTTTTGGAGTCAAGGCTCAGAACCATGAGTTGTTGACTCAAGGATGCCCGACTGGCCAGGTGAGGAATGGAGGAAGGATAGATTGAGAAAGGAAGGGAGAAGAATGGGTGGAGAATTGTGTGCCGAGCACACCTCGGTTGAGGAGAAGATGAAGAAGATGGGGATGGAGATGGCATATGGAGGGTCATAATCAAAGAGCGAGAGAAGGCCGAAGTCCTCACAGACTTCTCGATTTCGGCAGCTTCTTCTTCTTCTTTGCTCTCAGAGTCGGACAACTCCTCCACCATGGGCTCCTGAGTTCCCAGCTGGAGGGGCCCCTGAATAAGATGCTCCTTCAGGGTCCATGTGAGAGGTTCATAGGGTATGAATGGATCTGGATGAATTGGGTCTAGGTGAAAACCTAGACCAGCCCTAGCTAACAACCTCTTGACTTGGACACTACTGACAGGACCCTACTTGTCCCTACCCAATCCTCGGCCATGAATATAGCCGATCTTAGTCATCACCTCCAACCTTTCCCTTGGGGACACATGGTGGTCTCATATTCTTCATCCAAGAGAGGAGGTTAGTTCAAATCAAGGGGAGAGGGGAGATCAAGATGGACATAACAGGCTTCTTCCCCTTGTCTGGAATGAACAAGTGTGGCATCTGCTTCGAAGTGATAGAGTTGAGAGTTTCCACAGTAGGAATGCTCTTGATTTTGATGATGCGCCCATTGAATGGAAATTTGAAACATTGATACGCAGTGGAAGGGACCCCTAGAGTTTTTTCCAGCCAACGACGACAAGATGGCCTTATAGGCCGGATCGACGTCCAAAACTAGAAACTCGAATGACATGGTGACGGGTTCAATCTCTAGTTGAAGAGTAATTTTACCTTTGGAAACCCTCTTAGAGTTGTCATAGGCAGCAATGGTGGAGCAGATTTTCTCCAGATTATCCTCTCCCAAACCAATTGCTTAAGGGGTTTCATCGGACAAACATTAATGGACACCCCGTATCGATGAGAGTGGAATCTACCGAAACCCCGTTGAGGGTGACGGTAAGACAAAGAGGAAGGGAGCGACACTCGGGGGCAGCAAGATCTTTGTCCGAGAAGGAAATGGAGGGTCCTTGGGTGAGGGAGAGGATGGCATTGGTCACCCTGCTGGGAGGAAGGTCACATGACCATGATTTCTGAAGGAATTGGAGGAGGGTGGACTGATGGGACGGCGATTCCGAATCAATTCTAAATAGACACCCTCGCGGAGTCTTGTCCAAATGTTGCAGAATATCATATTCAGTGCCGGCAAGAGGTGGGGGTCCATTGTCCTCCTCATCTTGAGATGGCCGAGGGGGTGGAGGAACAATCCGATTCCGGAGCATGACATGAACGTCCTCCTGGGACCTAGGGAGAATAAGCTGGAGAGGTTTGGTGCTATGGGTGGACGACTCATAGGAAGGGGAAATGGGAATGGAAGGATAGTTATCCTGAGGAGTGGGTCGAATAAGCACTAAGGGTCGCTCTTCTAGGATGGCATCTACGGTGGTGGAGGGCTCCTGGGACTCTACGGAGGGACATGGGTACCACTCCTCAAAACCTTCTACCCCCCATTGTTGCTCTCTCCTCACGACCGAGGTTCTGAATGCGTCATGGTATTGACCTTTCCTAGGGCCTAGAGGAGGAGGGATTGTTGCTTTGGTGGTTGGAGAGAGGGTTTTGCACAATACCAGGTCCCTTATGGATAACCTAGACTTGGCTATGGCAACCTTAACGTCCTCCCAATAACCTACCTTGTCGTTCATGTCATACACTCAGTCTCAGAAGGTGAAGCAATATGGAGTTCATGACCGGGAGACTATGGTAGGGATAGTACTTTGAAGTATCGACCCTTGGATTGACACTCTCCTTTTGCGGGAGGAGTCGGATAGTGTCACAGGACATGAGGGAAAAAAAATGTCCTCGAGGGATTCAGGAGAGGCAGGATAATGACACCTCCTAGGACCGGGACGGTATAGCCCGAAGGAGGAGGAAAACAGAGTAAGGCCTAGAAGGGGTGATGGGAACTAATGAGGGTTGGAAGGAGGATTGGAAGGCTTGTTGGGAGGCCTCAACGGCTGACTGCAAGCGTGATGGACTCATTGACAGTCACCCCCTCGGTGGTAGGTGCCGCGGGAGCCTTGCGTCCCTTGGGCTTCCCTTCAAAGAATGGCAGAAGAGAGGAGTCTTTGATTTGATTTTTGACCACCCTATCTCGGTTGTAAAGATGTGAGAAGGAGGGGAATTCACTTAGCATCAATATAGAACAGAGCAAAGGGGTGGTGTTGGTGACTATCATTGTTATGGCTTGGGACTCCGGGATGGGGATGTCGGCTCTTGAAGCCATGGATCTCCATCGGTTGGCGAATGTGACAAAGTCTTCATCCGGCCTCATCTTTTCCGCCACCAAGTCGGGAAGTGTAGGGACTTGAGTGGCCATATAAGAAAAGTGGGAGATGAAGCATTCAGAGACAATGTCAAATTGACAAGATCCGATGCAGGTAAGGCGGTGAACCACTCAAAGACTCCCCTTCTAACGATTGTTGAAAGAGGTGAACTAAGAGGACCCGATCGTACAGCCACCGGTGGGAATTCATGGTGAAGCCGGCAAGATGGAATGGGGGTCGGTGGTCCCGTCATACTTGCGATATTTCGGGGCCTTGAAACCTAGAGGAAAGTAGGCATTGGGGAGCTTGCAGTAGTTTTGGAGAGAGTGAGGCTTGGAAGGGACAAGTACTCAGCTAAAAGTCTCCTAACAAGACCCTCCATCTCCGACTGAGAGATGGATTCGGATTGAACAGGGGGTGTGGGTTGGACATAAGGTGGATAGATGGAGGGGAGAGTTAGAATGGGAGTAGGTAAGGGAGTAGGAGGAGGAGGAATAGGAGTGGAGATGGGGACCGGGATGGGGGACGGCCTTGGAATGTCTAGATGAAGAAGCATGGAAAGGAGATGGAGATGGAGAAGGAGAGGAAGGGGAGGCCATATCCCGGACAGTATGCTTGGAAAGCATTGAAATGATGTCCTCGGGCGAAATAGCGGGAGAGGAGTTTGGAAAATTCGGGGTCTTCTTGAACTTCTTAGGCATACGCGGGGTTGACCCTCAAACTCACACTCTCCTCATTATCAGCTTGAGAAGAGGATTGGACTGACTCCTCAGGCTGAACATTACCATTCATCATTCCGACAAATTCATCATGAATATTATCTTCATACTCAAAAGCCAGATTGTTAGTCATGTTAACGGAATTCAACCAAGAGTCCATTAGCAACACAACCTACTGATTTTAAGGTGGTTAAGTTGATTAATTACACTGTTATTAGGAGAAATATGGATTTCTACCAAACAATGTTATCAAACAACGTCCCCAAAATTTTTAGATGTTGTAGTTGTGTGTTATTAGACATGTAAGGGTCAATTCTCTACCTCTCACTCAAACCCAGGTGAATAGGCGGACTAAATAGGAAGGTAAAGGTCCTCCTGCCCCATACCGTGAGGGAATCCACAGAATTTAGGGACTTGTGGAGTTCTCCTTGAAGCCAACCCGATTTACCCGAGAGGGAATCCCTGGATAAAAGGCTGTGAATCAAGAAGGGGCTATCCTAAAATGTGTGGGGAGGCTAGAACAGGAGAGAAATAAGGACCCCCGGTGACTGAGGACCGTTAGAGAACAGACAGGAAGAAAACAGAAAGAAAAATCAATCAAAACATCCCAAAAACATGCTTCGGAAATAAACGGCAAGAGTATGGACGTTTAGTTCTTTAGAAACAAGTAAAAGGCAAGATCGACTGACGCCTATAGAGAGTAAACGACAAGAGATATAGACGATGACTAGCAATGAACGACAGGAGAGATGGACATTTAACTGGGCAGGCGGCGAGATCGCTTGACGCCTACCTGGGTGAAGACTGAAATTGTGGCAGTAGTGTTCGTCCCACTGTGATCGCCAAAGAAGAGCTGTGGATGCTCCGTTCCGCGCAACCCCGAATGCGGTTGATGTCCGAAGGTTCCCGAACGTTGCCGCTCCCTTGTTGGCGTTGGATGGATGCGATTGACTTCCTTGACTCCCGTTTGACCAGGTTGACAAGGAGAAAGACAAAGAAAATAGAAAATGACGGAGAGGAGGTGATCGCCAGGGCCTTACTGTGCCCAAGGAGGTGTTATGATCGCATCGATGACGTTGCCTCGTGCAGCGGTAGATGGCGGAACTCCAACTTTCCTTTCTTGGCTGGCCAAAGGAGGAACTCCACGGTCTCCTTCAAAGTGTTCCTGCCACAAAAGGAAACTATATAGACTTTGAGATGATGTAGTAAACGTTCTAAACAGAAGAAGAAGCCAAAAGGAGAGCCTCGTACGGTTGCAGGCTTGAGAAGAGGGGTGGCCAAATGCTAGACCACCCTTCTTCCCTCCGTTTTTGGTTTGAAAAACCCCTTTTAGGTGTGTAGGAAGGTGCCTTACGTGCCTAGGTGAGTGTGTGTGTGTAGTGAGTTGCATGCAAAGACTAAAGGAGAAGAAAGTGAAAGAGAGGGAGAAGAGGGAGATGATCCTCGTTGTAGCAGCTTGTTTGGCTCCTTTGTGGGCTCCTCCAGCACGTGGTGAAGCCTCCTGGATGCTCCAAAGGTTGAGAAGAAGAGAGGGAACAAGGGTGGAAGCTTGGGTGCACTTTCTCTCTCTTCTCTCAAAGTAGCAAGGCTTGGGCGTCCAGCCTCTCCCCCCTCACTTAGAAGGTCAAAGAGTGACCTATATAGGTAGTGGGGTCGGAGCTAGGAAGCCTAGGATGCTCAAGTGTGAGAAAACACACTTAAACATGTGGCAATCCATGTGTTAAGGCTTGAACCAATGAGAGGGGGCCAAGTAGGACTTTTACTGGGTCAAGGGGGTGTCAAGGTGACCCATTTGCCCGTTGGGAACGGCCCCATGCGTTGCATGGTCAAGGAGAAGGCGTTTAGTGGGCTGGAATCTCGAGCAGTTGCGTAGACCAAGTAAACCAGGTTGACGTCCAACGATGCTGCCGCCAACCCCATGCAGACGTCAACATGTGTGGATGCCAACATGAGTCAACGTCCATGGAGCTTGCCGCCAACTGGGAGTCAGTGGCAGTTGATGTTGCCATTTACATGGGATCTGAGGCAAGTCAAAAAATGGTCAAACAAACTTTATTGGGCCATGAACCACCCGAAAATGGGCCAATCTCGCGTCTACAGGTAGGTGACTGAAGGAGTGTGGAGGGGGGGGCTAGAATAAAGAGATTATTTCAAACCCTCAGAATGAATAGCTGAAAGTAATGAGGAGGGAGGTTTAAACATTCCACAAACCAGCGGTCCAAGCACATGTAGCATGACTTCCAGAAAACTTTGCATCTTTGACTTGCTATTCCGAACATTTTGGATCCTTGTGCGCTAGAGAGGACAGAATCTTGAGACATCTCGAGGGCTTCTGGGAGATTGCAAGCCATGCAGAAAGCACACATAGCTACTATTTGACAAGTAGACATTGCATCCATAATCTTTCTTTCATACATTCATGGGAGAGAGGCACATGTCCCATGTTCTACTGCTTTGTGCTGTCATCTGACTGCAAGGTGGATTGCTCCATCGTTTTTCTGCAGAAGGATGCCATATGCAGTATGTGAACTTGGACAACATGCATAGGTTTGGCAAGTTTCTTTAAAGTAGGTGGACTTAGTGATCCTATGGTTTGTGCTTTTTGGGTTTAAATCCTTTGCTGAATAGGCATGTTCGTTGTGATAGCACATTTTAGATTCTTTATCCCAAAAGAATCATAGATTGGCCAAATTTGCTTCTATATAGAATTATAGTTGGCCAATGTGAAAGCATAATATATGAAAAATAAATTCATGTTTCCTTCTTGTGAAGCTCTGCATAAAAAGTTTGCATAGATTACCACTTGTATTGTCCATAATATCTCCAACAATAATCAGGTTGATGCTTTGAGAAGATATAGAACATAAATAGGGATTGAATGTAGCACCCCAGAAAATTTAATTAAATGAAAATTCAAATAAATAGAATAAATAATTTCCATAATATCAAAGTATTAAAACATACATACCATTATCGTATGTGCAAGTATATGCAAGAACACATCGGACAATTCCGTAAAAATTATAAATCAACCCCATATATTATTCCTAAGTGTTCTACGAAGAAATTCACACAACGAAAAATACGATCAACCAAGTGTACGTCACATGGTGACCGAATATCCAAATTAGGAAACAAGTCGGAAAACTGTTAACACGAAAATACGATGCGACTATAAATTAAATAAAAATATTGGAGAGACTTCCAACATTATATATTGATGAGCCATTATCGATATTGGGCCAATGGATCACTTTTGGTCCAAAAATCAACGGAAACAAGAAAATGCATGGAAATTCGTAACCCTAAATAAGCTGAAATTAAAAAAGAGGCAATTAGGGTAGAATTGGGAGGCAATCATGCACTCTTGGCAACCCAAATTCGTGCCTAGCCACCCATGGAGGTTGCTTGATGGCCAAGACTCTCCAATGGAGGGAGAGATCTTCAAAATATGGAAAGACACAAGCTAAAACCGCAACTCTCCTTTCCTTGTTGCATTATGACTTCCAAAAGCCATAGATGCTTAAATACTCTCTCCAAAACCCTTGGGGATGAGTTTCACAACTTGTTGGGGTCGTGTGGTGGAGCTCTTGGCGGCTGGGGAGCAGAGGACCGAGCACACCAAGCCCTTCTTCTTCCCCATCGCGTCTGCTTCAGACCTGCACAAACTGTCCACTTGGAGTCGACCATGTTGAACCACTCTCTATTTGTTCTTGTATTTGGTGATAATAAAATTTATGATGTAACTTAAATTGAATATTTTGTTTCATCTGTGTCGCATCAATCTCATAGCAAAATGCTGAGTCTCACATTGATGCAATATGGCGCACTAAAATGATAAAGTCGATGTCTAACTCATTTTAAAGTGCCAAAGTAACAAGCGCTACAACGATTTGCTAAGAAATCGATGCCATAACGATTTCATAAAAATGTTCGCAACGATTTTCTCTGTAAGCGCAATGACTTGCTAAGAAATCGATGCCATAACGATTTCATAAAAGTGTTCGCAACGATTTCTTCTATAAGCGCAACGACTGCTAAGAAATCGATGCCATAACGATTTCATAAAAATGTTCGCAATGATTTCTTTTGTAAGCGCAACGACTTGCTAAGAAATCGATGCCATAACGATTTCATAAGTGTTCGCAACGATTTCTTCTGTAAGCGCAACGATTTGCTAAGAAATCGATGTCATAACGATTTCATAAGTGTTCGCAACGATTTTCTCTGTAAGCGCAATGACTTGCTAAGAAATCGATGCCATAACAATTTCATAAGTGATCACATCGATTTCTTTACTGATCACAATGATTTCTTCAGAAGATCATAACGATTTGCTTGCATAATGATTTCATAAATAATCACATCGATTTCTTTATAAATGAGCAACGACTCTTCACATAACGATTTCATAAGTCATGCTCATAACGATGTCTTCTTGGATTCTGATCAAACTCAGATTGCCTTTATATTTCAAATATGTTTGGCGCTTAAATGAAAAGTCAAATATCTTCTGACAAAAAGCTGTATGCATAATCTTGTCAGAAAAAGATATGACCTGCTAATTTTAGTATGATTAGCAGAAACACAGTACTATACATCGTTTATCATAAAACACTTTTTTTATGCTAACACTTTCTTCTATGTGTACAGACCTCGAAGACCGTCAGAGTCTGATTAAGACAAATGAAGAGGAGATGAGCAACGACTAGAAATCCAACGGATCTCTTCAACGGATCCATTCAAATTGCTCATATAAAAGAAGAAGCTTAGCTGAAGAAAAGAAAGGCACTTTTCCTGAATATCTTTGAAGGAGTGTACAACTGTGAGAAGAACCTCAACGACACATACACTCAAAGAAAGAGAGAAAGAGCCTGAGCCCAGAAGAAGCACTCAAGCTTTGAAGCATCTCAAGCGTTCAAGCATTCAAGCACTATTGCTTTCTTTTCTCTCTTCTGTTTCTCTTCGAGCTCATTGTATATCTGGGGAAGTCTGGGACTATGAGCTTTACACAAGTGTTTATCTTGTAAAGCTTCTCAGTCTGATCTTTCTAAGAAAGATCCTTGTCCAGCTGTAAGACTGTATACAGTAGATAACCTAGTTAGGTTTTGTGTCTAGCTGAACCAAACTGGGGTTTGTACCAGTTGTTTAACCTAGCTAGGGGTTAGTGTCTAGCAGAACCGCACTAGGGTTTGTACCAGGAGGTTGGCTTCTTTACCTGTAAGAGAAGTGGGCTGCCTTCTTGCTCGTGAAAGAGAAGAAGACCAGCTGGGGTGCTGGGTGTTGTAGTGTCCTTAAGGGGACTGTACCCTTGGTTAGTGAAATCCCAGAGGTTGCTTGGGGACTGGACGTGGACTTCCATGTGGGAAGGGCCGAACCAGGATAAATTCCTTGTGTCCATTGTGTGATTGTTATTTGCTTCCGCACTACTACTCTTTATCACACTAATCTAACCAAACCTTCAAGTGTTAATTTCTGTGTTTAAGTTTCTATTTCAGATTTCGGAAAAACCTATTCACCCCCCCTCTAGGTTAGCTTGATGCCGTACCAAAAGGGCCAACAAGTGGTATCAGAGCGGGTTCTCTGATCTATCAAGAAGATCTAACGATCTTAGAGAAGATCCATGGCAGCTCAAGGATATGCTGAAGGTCAATCAGTCACCAGACCTCCATTCTTTGATGGAGAGGACTACCAATATTGGAAGATGAGAATGGAATGCTTCATTCGAGGCACAGACTTTGATCTATGGCAGGTAATCGAGGTAGGTGATTATGTTATTGTTCCTGTTCCAGGCACTACTGCCATTACAGCAGCAGATAAAAGTAAATTATCTTTAAACTTTAAAGCTAAAAACTACTTATGTTGTGCTTTATCCAAAAGAGAATTTAGTAGAATATCTGCATGTAAATCAGCTAAAGAAATATGGGATAAACTGCAGATAACTTGAAGGAACAGATAAAGTAAAACAAACTAGGATAGATATTCTTGTCTCACAATATGAGCAATTTAAAATACTTCCAAATGAAAATTCACTCAGATGTATAATAGATTCTCGAGCATAGTAGTTGGTTTAAACTCTCTTGGTAAAAACCTATCTGAGGAAGAAAATGTTAGAAAGATACTTAGGTCTTTAACTATCTCATGGACACCTAAAGTAAATGCTATTGAAGAGGCCCATGATCTAACCAAATTATCTATTGATAACTTAATAGTTCCCTCATGGCACATGAAATAAATATGGAGCGTCTATCTGAAAGCTCATCAAAGAAAAAATGTACTAATGCTCTAAAAGTTGTAGCTACTCCTTCTACTTCTTCTTCTTCTCAAGTTTCAGAATGCAGATTCTGAAGACAGTGACGTAGATGAAGTTCTGTCCAAGCTTCAAAAAAATTTTAAGAAGAAGAAAAATGGATCAAGAAGGATTCAAAGGAAAGAGAGAAAAGAAAAAGAACCAGTCTGCTATGAATGCAGAAAAACCTGGACATCTAAGACCAGATTGTCCTAAACTAAAGAAGACTGGTCAACCAGAAAATCCAAAAAGAAGCACAAGAAATTCAAAAGAAAAGCCATGGCGGTGCTTGGGAAAATGAAGAGGCCACAAGCTCAGAATCATCAAGCTCAGAATCGGAGAAAGAGCAGGTAAGTCTAGCCCTCATGGTAGGACTAGATGAGGTACATTATGACCCATCTTTTAGCTCTTGCACTGATTCGGCATCAGAATCTGAAGACTTAGAAGAAGTCTTTAATGAACTATATGAAAACATAAAAATGTTGTAAAAGAATTAAAGAGTCTGAAAAACAACACTATTTGCTTAGAAAACACCAATTCTGATCTTAAATCTGAACTAGAGCAACTAGAAAAACAATTAAAAGACAATAAAGATAATATTATCTTTTGAATAAAGATTTAAAAAATAAGGACAATGAAAAATTAGAGTTAGAAGAAAAATTTAAAACTCTAACTGAAGAAAATCTTTATTTAAAAGAATCAGTTAGAAAATTAACTAAAGGGAAAACATCTTTAGCCCTATGTTTAAAAGGATCAAAATCTGGAAATAATAAACAAGGGCTTGGATACATACCTCTGGAAAAAGGAAAACAAGCAATAATTCCAGGAAAATATCCATTACCAAATTTTTAAAAGAACCAAGTTGCCTCAGAAAATGGCCCCTGTAAAAGAAAATGTTTTAAAAAATTATGTCATAAACAGACATCATAAAAACAATAAGAACTGCAAAATAGATTATATCATTGTTGTTCTCATTGTAATAAATTAGGACACACAGTAACACCTGCACAACAATGCACTTAGTTTGGATCCTAAAGGTTATTTTCATGCATCTAATTCAAGGACCCAAAAAGATTTGGGTACCTACCTTGAGTAATGTATTTGCAGGTTAGCCTTGGAGCATCAAAAACCAAGAATGCTCAAGGCAGGAGTGACTGCAGATTCTTCATTCAAATCACATCTGAAGAAAGAGTAGTCACAAAAATGAATTAGTCTTTATTACTAACAATTATTTGCAAGTTTCATTCAGGTGGAGTCTCTCATTCAGGGGGAGCACAGTAAGGGGGAGTCATTCCTTATCAACTATCCTTGTTGAACCCCTCAATGGTAAGAAATTCTCTCAAAGGGGAAGAGAAATCCTGGTAAGATCCTTCCTTTTTGGTTAGTGACAAAAAGGGGGAGAGTTTGTATGAATTTTCTGAATCCTCTATGCTTTATATATATTCTTGTCAGAAAATTCTCATAAATTTTGTCATCACCAAAAAGGGGGAGATTGTTGAACCACTCTCTATTTGTTCTTGTATTTTGGTGAATAAAATTTATGATGTAACTTAATTGAATATTTTATTTCATCTGTGTCGCATCAATCTCATAGCAAAATGCTGAGTCTCACATTGATGCAATATGGCGCACTAAAATGATAAAGTCGATGTCTAACTCATATACATCGATTTCTGTTAAAGTGCCAAAGTAACAAGCGCTACAACGATTTGCTAAGAAATCATGCCATAACTATTTCATAAAAATGTTCGCAACGATTTCTTCTGTAAGCGCAACGACTTGCTAAGAAATCGATGCCACAACGATTTCATAAAAGTGTTCGCAACGATTTCTTCTGTAAGCGCAACGACTTGCTAAGAAATCGATGCCATAACGATTTCATAAAAATGTTCGCAACGATTTCTTCTGTAAGCGCAACGACTTGCTAAGAAATCGATGCCATAACGATTTCATAAGTGTTCGCAACGATTTCTTCTGAAAGCGCAACGATTTGCTAAGAAATCGATGCCATAACGATTTCATAAGTGATCACATCGATTTCTTTACTGATCACAACGATTTCTTCAGAAGATCATAACGATTTGCTTGCATAACGATTTCATAAATAATCACATCGATTTCTTTATAAATGAGCAACGACTCTTCACATAACAATTTCATAAGTCATGCTCATAACAATTTCTTCATGGATCTGATCAAACTCAGATTGCCTTTATATTTCAAATATGCTTGGCGCTTAAATGAAAAGTCAAATATCTTCTGACAAAAAGCTGTATGCATAATCTTGTCAGAAAAAGATACGACCTACTAATTTTCGTATGATTAGCAGAAGTAGTACTATACATCGTTTATCATAAAACACTTTTTTATGCTAACACTTTCTTCTATGTGTACAGACCTCGAAGACCGTCAGAGTCTGATTAAGACAAATGAAGAGGAGATGAGCAACGGCTAGAAATCCAACGGATCTCTTCAACGGATCCATTCAAATTGCTCATATAAAAGAAGAAGCTTAGTTGAAGAAAAGAAAGGCCCTTTTCCTGAATATCTTTGAAGGAGTGTACAACTGTGAGAAGAACCTCAATGACACATACACTCAAAGAAAGAGAGAAAGAGCCTGAGCCCAGAAGAAGCACTCAAGCTTTGAAGCATCTCAAGCGTTCAAGCATTCAAGCACTATTGCTTTCTTTTCTCTCTTCTGTTTCTCTCCGAGCTCATTGTATATCTGGGGAGAGTCTGGGACTGTGAGCTTTACACAAGTGTTTATCTGTAAAGCTTCTCAGTCTGATCTTTCTAAGAAGATCTTGTAACTGTGTAGGACTGTATACAGTAGATAACCCAGCTAGGGGTTTGTGTCTAGCTGAACCAAACTGGGGTTTGTACCAGTTGTTAACCTAGCTAGGGGTTAGTGTCTAGCAGAACCGCACTAGGGTTTGTACCAGGAGGTTGGCTTCTTTACCTGTAAGAGAAGTGGGCTGCCTTCTTGCCGGGAAAGAGAAGAAGACCAGCTGGGGTGCTGGGTGTTGTAGTGTCCTTAAGGGGGACTGTACCCTTGGTTAGTGAAATCCCAAGAGGTTGTTTGGGGACTGGACGTAGGACTTCTATGTGGGAAGGGCCGAACCAGGATAAATTCCTTGTGTCCATTGTGTGATTGGTTATTTGCTTCCGCACTACTACTCTTTATCACACTAATCTAACCAAACCTTCAAGTGTTAATTTCTGTGTTTAAGTTTCTATTTCAGATTTCAGAAAAACCTATTCACCCCCCCCCCCTCTACGTTAGCTTGCTGTCGTACACAAAAGGGCCAACAGACCAAAGGTAGGTCAAACTAAATCCCATCGTGCAAGGATTATACCTCTGGAAAGAGGGTCAAGGTCTATTTCCTAACCCAACTAGAATGCACAATTTTCATGCAGTATTCGGGAGTATTAGGCGTTCTTCAACTAGTGGTCGGAACAAGGGTTTTCTAAAGAATGAAACTTCCTCAACCCAGAAGGTAGGCTTTCTCCGGCCAAAATTTAACAAATATTATACCAATGTGTAGAGCATCAAGTCTAGTTTCATTTCCAATTGGTTTCGTCGAATTCAATGAGTACATCTTGAGTATAGTTGTTTGCCAAAGTCGTGTATGATAGGGACTTTGTATGCATGTTGATTTATCGTGCATCCCGAGGTCATTTTAAATTATTTAAAAATCATAGTTCTCATCTATATTGTTCCCTACAACCTTCATGTTGAGACTTTTATCCCAAGAGCCATAGTTTAGTAGATATAAGTGTTGCATGGATCGAACCTCTGTGTTCCTGTATGTTTCTGAGTTTTCGGTCTGATCTCTGAACCGTGTCTGATTCAGACGACATGTTTCAAGTGTCTGGAATCACGTCACTCGTGGCTGATGCAATTAAGTGAATCACGATCGTCTGGTACGACGTGATTCTTACGCTGACCAGTCAATGGTGCGCGTGGGTCTTCGCGCCGCCTGGGAGTCGGAGCCTGTCTGAACCGCGGTAGTATGCCCCGACGCATTTCAAGCAGTTTTCCCGCCCAAGGTTTTATTAAATGAATTTTCTTAAATGCGTCCGGATCTCCCGACGCGATTCAAGCATGAACGCAGCCACCAAGGTGGACGCGATTTTGAGTCTTCACAGTACGCTGCATATCGACTGTATACATCGTTCGAAAATGCGACCACTGTGTAGGACACATATTTCCAGGCTTACCCGAGGACTGTTTAACATGGTATTAAGTGTAGGATTTGCATGTATTGGTTCTGAGCATTTCATGAGGACTGTCTAATGGCTTAAAGTTATTAAACCATCTAAAATCTATAATTACACGAATGTTATTCTAATTGCTTTCTTATGATGTGACCATTCATGTAACTTGTGATTCACTCGTCTTACTATTCTAGCATGTTAAAGTGATAATGGTTATCTTAAAATCTTGCAAACCATGATTAGTTAAAGCGCATAGTTTCATCTCATGACATCTTGTTAAGTGCTTTCCGCAAGTTCGAAACCGGTGGATTGTGGATTGAGATGCGTACATCACTACACACTTGCACTCTTAGGCATCCCTTTCTGGGGATTGAAAGCTCTCTATCAGTCATTCCGTATTGGTAGACTGGCAACCTTTTCTCTAAGACCTCCGTAATCTCTGTACTCTGTGGATTCCTCATGGAGACCGAGTTGGTTGTACCGTTGAAGTTCCGGAGATAGCGTGCACTTCCTTTCTCATCTTGCTCTCGTGAGTGTGATTTATAATCTAGACTTAACCATTAATGTAAAGATGAACTAAAGTATAATTGCGCCTACCTAAATTATCTCTTGACTATTGTTATCATGAAATAATGTTCACATTACTTATTACTTATTCTCATCATCATCATGAACATGACATTACATGCTTACATCTTGAAACTCTCATTCGCCATTATTAATGACTGTGGTATCTACATTTAAATTGAAATGAGATGCTGACCAGGCACGGCAAGTGTCCAAGGGCTCCAGTCTACCCCAATGACAGAGAGTCATAAATATACTGTTAACCATGGGTATAATGATTACTAGCGTTGCATTTGCGCTGGGAGTACTTACGTGTTGAATACTAGATACAATAACCACATACATGTGTCCTAGTGTGCTTTTCAAGGTGGATCTTTCCTTGGTGTACATTAGTGTCTCATGCCTGATTAGTGTTACATGATCGTGCTCGTGCGTGCTTGCTTGCTTGCGTGATATGGCCATCCTGCATTTATTGCAATTAGTGATATCTTGCGTTCTTGAAAGCTACTGACATCCAGTGAAAATCTTGCTTGCTTGTACAAAGTGATCTATTGCTAGTTCTATTTTGTTATATCATTCTAAATCTTGCTCTATCATGATCACTCTATCTAGCTTGTTTCATGTTTTAATGAGTTTTATTCGTACATGCATATCATGACATTCATCATGTTTACCTAGTTCTAAATTTCTAATCACGTATATCATTGCCCGCACATTGAGATATAAATCCTACTGGGCTAGTTTGCTCATCCCTACTTTTAACCATTCTAGGTGATTATGACATTCAAGAGGAGGAGAGTAAGTCGAGGATGGGAATGCGTCCGAGTGATGAGCATTCCAACTATGAGTCTATCTTTAGTTAGTTGCTTTAAGTGTTAGATTCATGTAGTAGGAAGTAAGGTATTATGTAATTTGTTTTTATTGAGTCTAGTCCTGTTATCCAGAGTTAAAGAGTTGTATTAGTTACATTTAATACAATGAGAGGATTGAATACAATTCCATTGAGTTCCATATTTGGGCCCTATTCTGATGTTGTGTTGATACACAATTAGTGCTTGCTAGCTAGAGGCTTATTTGCTGACTGTCCACGTCTCGGGATATCGACTCGAATTATCCGAATTAATATCTGCTGCATAATTCTCAGGACGTGACATTGAAGACAACAAAGGAAATGATAATATACCTGAGTTGAATTGAAAGAGTAGTGAACCAGAAAAAAATGTTAAAACTTTATATCCGAGGAAAGCAGTAAGCTTAGGTGGCTTATGAATTGAATGATACAACTGACATTGATGCAATTAAGACCATAAGGAGTCCATCCAATGCTCCCACTACATAAAAAGAGAAAGAGAAGTCACCTTTTCTGGCATTCCAATAAAGGGCTGGAGGAAGGACATAGAACAAGACATAGAAAATGGAACAAGCTAGAGACCTGACGGATATTTTATTTATACTTCTATAACATATGGTGTTGATGACAGGAGAGAGGGATGAATTCTTCTCTATTGATGGCCATTTGTTCTTTGCTTCTTAATGGGAGCCTGATAAACTGCATCTTACTATTTAGTTTTCTTGTAATTGTTATCATGGTGTTATGTATTAATAATTGTGTTGGCTTACCCATCTTTTTATTAATATTTTTTTTTTATAAAATATGATGACAAGTTTTGTTTGGAACACATGGGAGATCGATCTAGTTGCTTTCATCTTTGAGGCTCTTGTTCAGGTAAGATCCAGCGAGTCTGGGTGGTGGCTCATCTTTATTTAATCCAGCGAGCCTGAGTGGTGGCTCAACTTTTATATTATGTATGGATGCGTGAATATATTTTGCAGGATGTGTGAATATATTTTAATGCAGGAGGCAAGCATTGGATGAAACATATGGATGTGAGAATGAGTGGGCCTTTTTTTTTTTTGCCCGTTCAAGACTTTTGTTTCGATATATGTTTTTATTGTCTCTTGATAGTAATGGTATATCGAGCATATAGTCTTGAAGTTGGACAGTCTGTGGATATTGATCATCTGATGTTCTTTATTATATGTGTTTTGAGATTGTCTTAAAATTTCGGCATCATCTTCTCGCTTTTCTCCAATATACTTGATAATTTTAACTACTCTTTTTGTCACTTGTATTTTATGCAAGTGATTTTTTTAGCATAGTTAAAATTAGTAAATAATGGTGGTATATTGGAGAAGTGTGGGGAGATGCTGCCAAAATTTTAAGATAATCTCAAAACACATATATTAAAGAAAATTAGATGATCAAATATCCATAGATGGACAAGATTTCATATAGGTACCCCCATTTTCTTTGCAGGAATGTATGAATATAGACAGTTGTGAAAATGTGGATTTTCATTCAGTACATGATAGATGTTGTCGAAATTTTCACTGAATTATACGTTCATACATAATTATGTTATATAGTCTAAATAAGTTTACACATATGATGTGACTTATTCATATCTGATATATATTTTCTTACTTCTTATTCTAGATTATTTTGAAATGGTTGGAGTCGATAAGAGTTGGATGAAAGTTACAGATCGTTGGATCCTAGGTATGAGAAAGGAGTTGAAGAACTATTTGGACTTTGCTTTTCATGAAGATAGGAGGAGTTTCAGGCATGGAGATAATGGGCAGTTGATACAATGTCCATGTTAAAAAATGTTGTAATAGATTGAAGTTCACTCGATATGAAGTGAAAACTCATTTGATATGTGACGGGATATGGCATCATTATACAAATTGGGTGTGTCATGGAGAGGAACCCGTTGGTGACATATCCTCAGAGAAGATCAATGAGGAAGAACAACAGATGACTGCTAATAATACAATTCAGATGTTACATGAGCCATAAGATGCTGAGATGGCTGCTCGGTGTGATGAAGATGAACCAATGCAAAGGCGAATGAATTTTATAAACTATTAGATGATGCAAAAACACCTTTGTATCCCAGTTGCCAGAAAGTTAGTAGATTGACATTTTTTTAAATTGCTACACATTAAGACAATGAATCAAGTGACAGGCAATTGTATAGAATGTTCCTTGATCTTCCGCGTGTAATATTACCAGAAGGAGCCTATGTCCCTGAATCATGGTATGAAGCAAGGAAGGCAGTTAGAAATTTAGGTTTAAGTCATGCGAAGATAGATGCATGTGAGAATAATTGTGTATTGTTGTTTTGGAAGGAGAATGAAGACAAAGATGAGTGTCCGCAATGCCATACACGAGGTATAAAGAAGGAGTCAATCATACAAATGATTCTTCTACACGCAAGCGAGTACCTAAGAAAGTCTTACATTATTTTCTTCTGAAAGACAGATTGCAAAGAATGTTTATGTCTTCTATGGTAGCTAAGTGGATGACATGGCATAAGGATGCATGTGGTCAGACGTTGCAAGAAAATGGGGAGATGCGGCATCCTGCTAATTCTAAGGCATGGACACATTTTGACAATGTCTATCCAGACTTTGCTGTTGAAGCCCGCAATGTCAGACTCGGTTTGGCAAGTGATGGGTTTAATCCATTTGCAAACATGAGTAGAAGGTACAGTACCTAGCCTGTGGTGATAGTTGTCTACAACTTACCGCCGTGGATGTGTATAAAGCAAACATATACCATGATGTCTTTACTCATTCCTGATCCTAAAGAGCTTGGAAATGACATTGATGTATACTTACAACCATTGATAGATGAGTTGAAGGATTTATGGTATAATGGTGTGCAAACATATGATGCAGCAAAAAAATAGAACTTCACCCTGCAAGCTACTCTCCTCTAGACCCTCAATGACTTCCCTGCATATGCAAATTTGTCAGGGTGGAGCACTAAAGGAACATATGCATGTTTGACATGTAACTACATTACACATTTAAGAAGACTTAAAAATTGTCAGAAATTTTGTTATCTCAGGCACCGTCGGTTTTTGCCAGTACATCATAGATGGAGGAAACACACATATAAGGATAGATATGATGGCAGAGTCAAAGCTGAGAAAGCTCCAAAAATTTTGAATGGTCGTAAAGTGTGGGAGCAACAACAACAGATGGTGCCTATTACAAGATTTCGAAAGACTTTTAAGAAAGACATTGATAAACTAAAAGGATGGAAAAATAGAGTTTTTTTTTTTCGGAGTTACCATACTGGCAAAATCTGCTTCTCCGTCATAATTTAGATGTGATGCATATCGAAAAAAATGTTTACGACAATCTATTGGGTACTTTAAATCTACTTGGATCTGGTTACAGTAAGGACACAGTTAAGGCATGGATGGACTTAGAAGATTGGGGGATACGTCCGCAACTACATGTGCCAACCGATCAAGGAGGAAAACCACCTGCAACGATTTTTACATTGAACAGAACACAAAGGTTACAGATTTGTGACTTTCTAAGGAACATTAAAATCTCGATGGATATTCATCTAATTTATCGAAGTGTGTAGACTTTACTAATGGAAAGCTCACAAGGTTGAAGAGTCATGACTCTCCTGTTATATGCAAGTGTTGTTGCCTTTAGCACTTCGCAACATTGTTCATGCAGATGTGACTGACCCAATTATCGAGTTGAGTATGTACTTTAAAGATATATTCTAAAGTTCTGAGGCCTGAGCATTTGCTTAAGTTAGAAGCTGATATAGCAGTAACACTAGCAAGTTAGAAAAAAAATTTCCGCCATCATTTTTCACTATCATGATTCATTTGATATCACATTTGGCTTATGAAGCCAGAATTGTTGGTCCTATTCAATATTGGTGGATGTATCCTATAGAATGATACTTAAAAAAGTTGAAAGATTATGTGTGCAATAAAGCATGACCGGAAGGTTCAATTGTGGAAGGCTATCTTCTTGAGGAGACTATTTCGTTCTGTTCTATGTACTTGCCTAATATAGTCACTCGATTTAATCGTACAGAAAGAAATTATGATGGCGCTCATAGTCGCAGTGACGATGGTGATTTCTTGTCAATCTTTATTCCTCCAGGACATTTTTTGAAGGGTAAAGTTGAGAATCGTGTGTTGTCTGAGGAAGAAGTACAGTTGGCACACATGTATATTTTGAAATAGATAGATGAGATTGATCCTTTTTTGGCTGAACATAGACGAAGGCTAGAAACTTGCAGAGGAATTGAGAAATATTTCAGAAAATGGTTTTAAAGTTATGTCCAAGAATTAAAATATGCAAATGATCCTCGATGCACTCAAGATATCCAAATTTTGTCACAAACACCATCAAGAATTGCTTATTCACATTCAGGCTATATTGCAAATGGATTTAGGTTCCGTACAAGAACTATAGATTATACAAAGCAGACTCAACTATGTGGTGTTGTGATTGAAGATCTTAATAATAAATGTGATGGCTATTATGGACATCTTAAGGATGTTGTGGAAATATATTTTGACCATAACAAACGTGTTATATTGTTTGAATGTGATGGTGGGATGTTTATCGTGAAGGCAGGGGATTCCAAGTTGACAAATATGAGATCATCAGTCTCAACACCAATCAAAAATGGGGGACAAATGAGTCATTTGCACTTGCCAACAGTAGAGCAGGGTTTTATGTAGACGATAATAGAAGAACAGGATGGATCATTCCCTTCAGAGCACAGCCCCGAGACTATTATAACATGCCAGAACAGGATAAAGTGCCTGAGGATGAAATTGTTGAAGCTTATCAAGAAAATTTGGTTGATGTTCCTATCATGGAGAAATATTTGATATGATGTAACTGAAGGAATTAATGTGAGAGCTGGCGAATATATGGATACTTAAGTGGGGTTGTAATTATGTATGTTTTTCTATTATAATATTAATATTTATGATAACTCTAGTCATGTTAATGTATATGTTATATTGTAGAATGTGAATGTGTTGGTGCATTTAATTTTTTTTTACAGGATGTGAATGTTTTTCTATTATAATGTGTGAATGTGTCTCCTTTTTGCATGATATATCTCTATTTTTCAAGATGTGAATGTATGGATTTTTTTTTTCACAGGATGTGTACACATGTGGATATGCTCCTAATATAGGGGACATGCTGTCAAATTTTCTTTGTAAATTATATACTCTATTTATTAATATCAATATTTTTAGATATGAGTTTGCACAGTGGATCACGGGTTCGGAGATTACAGACCGTGGATTGCGTGCCAAGTAATTCATCTGAAGACTCTGTTGCAGGTCATCCTTCTCAAGCCCTTCTTCCTATCATTCAGGGGGCGTCTTCTGCTGCATCTGCATCTTCTTTTGTAGCAGGTATATTTTTACATTCAGTAGCATTGCAATTTATATTTACTTTAATTTCATAAAATCTAATCATTTTATTTATGTATATGCTTTTACATAGAGACACCATCATGGGGACGGGGGACTGGTTGCCGGGGTCCCTCTAGAGGTGCCACAGAGAGGAGGTTAGAGCATGGACATAAATGGAATGTGAGAGTAATCGGTGGATACGGGGTAGGTGAGCAAGGGACAAATTATATAAGCCGTATGGGCATTGTCGATGACTATGTCTAAATAAATATATATAATTATGATATATTGATTTACATTATATATATTTAGTAAGAGTTAACTATATCTAATTATTTTCTATGTAAATGTATTCATATATATAATATATATGCTTAATTATACATGTAAATTTTTATTAAATTATTTAATATTAATCATATTATACATATTTAACCAAATTTCACTATATCTATATATCTCTCTTTATATATAGATATATATTGACACCGATGCCTCCCCGCGCAACATTTTGTTGATGACTACATGGGTTATATCAATCTTTGTAGATGGCTATAATAAAGTCATCTATAGATATATAAAGTGGTTGTCAAGCACTACCATCTTATAATTTAATGATGGTTTGAAGCATCTAAAGATTATGTATGTACATGGCTTCTTCTAGCCATCTACATATGTTAACAAGATGTGTGATTTATTCTCAACTTTTATATAATTATATTATATATAATTATTATTTTTTAATTATATTATATAGGAGAAATTAATTAAAAGTCCCGACTATAATTCTTAGGTCCTTACTGTAACATGATTTAAATATACTGTAACAGGAGATAACATTTCTGTAATGAGTTACAACTCTGTCAGGGACTAGAAAATAAGTCAAATATCTATTAGAGACTCCTAATAAATTTATCCTATTATATATTCAATCATATTTACTAAATATATTTACATTTGTGTTAATAAATTTATCGATGACTATGTCTAAGTAAATATATATAGTTATGTATAATTATGATATATTGATTTACATTATAGATATATATGGCACCGATGACTATATCTATATTGATATACTTATTGACACTGATATCTTGACAGCGATATATATTGACCCCGATGTTATATATTGACATCGATATCTATATATTGATATACTTAACCAAATATTATATATATATATGGTCTTCGGAGTGTGGAAAGTCATCAGTCTATATATTGATATACTTAACCATATATATATTATATATAGTATATATATATAGATGACTACATGAGTTACATCAATCTTTGTAGATGGCTACAATAAAGTCTATATAAAACATGGGTGAAGATATCTATTTCTTTGTTCTATCAAATATGTAATATGATTAAACTCCATATGCATCATATTTTTATTTGTGAATATCTGAGTTCTAATTCTTTCCTAGAATGTTTGCTACAAGATCCTCTTTTTACAACTTCATATTCATCTTTATTAAGTTATATATTTAATTATAAATATATAACATTTAATATATTTTTGTTATTTTTAATTGATTATTATATTTTTCTATTGTTATGTCGCATAAGAATAATAAAATTCATTTATAGACTCGTCCTAAAAGATACTTTGTTTTTAAATTGGGACACCCAATTAATTACCTACGATCTTCTCATCTATACACAAACATTGATTCAATTATGTTTGACATTTATTGTTTTCAAGGAGGGCTATGAGTATAGTTTATATATTTGAAGTTTACATATATTTATATATTAATGCTATGAGTATAGCCATCAATTAAAAATGTTAGCATATATAATGTATAATTTTCCTATAGTATTCTAATCAATTACATATTAAATAATTATTCTTAGAATCATTTTTATCCTAAATTATTTTTAATATTTAAAATTTGAATCTTATTAAAGTTTTGAATATTTAATTTAAATTTGATGAGTTAATTATATAGAATAATTTACATCTATATATAAATATGTGTGTAGAGGGCTTAGTAAAACCGTCTACATATGTTGGATATGTAGACGTCTACGCATAGCCGTCTACATATCCAATTATATATGTAGACGACTAAGATTAGGCGTCTACATAACTTATGTAGACGCTTTCATATAGTCGTCTACGTATGATAGAGCCGTCTACATATCCGACATATGTAGACGGTTATGAATAGTCATCTACATAAGTTATGTAGACGGTTATTTGAGCCGTTTACATATGTTGAATATGTAGACGGTTACGTGTAGGTGTCTACATATCCAACATATGTAGACAGTTATGCTAAGCCGTCTACATAAGTTTTTTAGATGATTATTCATAATCATCTACATATGTCGGTTATGTAGACAGCTACAATGAGTCGTCTACATATCTATCATATGTAGACGGCTATTTGAAGGCATTTACAAATACTAATTTTTGTAGATAGCTACGATTTACAGTAATCTACATATCCTACATTTCTTGTAGTGTGGGAACATACATAATTTGCATCTTTGGCAGTCGGGATATAGAACTGTTACCTCCGATCAAGTAGGGGGGTCAACCTAGAGCAAATGGTTAAGAGCTTGTTTTAGTGAGGGTGTGCCATCTCATATGATATGATGATAATACATCATGTGTACATGATTACTCAACTTTAAAAGATTGGGTGGCACACCCTCAGGGTCTGCCTGCTCAGCATTTCTGATTGGTTAATATAAAGAGTCTGGTGGTTGAGTCGGCCCCATCGAATAAATGCCAGTAAATGACAAAGAACATGATGACTTATTCTTATTCCTTTATTATGTCCTTCCAAGGGTAATACTATACTCCTAACTAGCATGGCATGATCTGGAGGAGCCGCGTCTCTATCACAACGCGTTATGTGGAGAGGTGCGGCCCCAGATATATTTAATGTATTATTTTTTAAATTTTTTACCTAAAATAATATATACAAATAATCATATAATACATATAAATGGTGATTTAGTGCAAACAAATAATTAGTGTATTCTTACACTATTTTATATATATTATTGTGTTATTTATGTGTACTAAACTATTATTTATGTGTGTTATGTACTTATTTGTATATATTATTTTAAGTAAAAAAATAAATATATATATATATATTAAATACATCTAGAATCACGTCCTTTCGTATGACGTATTACGAGGGAGACACGATCCTTCCAAATCATGTTATGTTCGCATTTCTCGTCCTTTCAAAGTATGGTTATCTGTAGAAATGGTACTCTTCCATCTCAAGATGGTCTTGGAACGTGGAATGCATGGACAGTGAAAAGTCGTAAACAAATATCACATACCACGTATACCAACGACTACATCCGTTTATTATTGAGACGGGATCGTCTCGCCACCCGGCAGGAGGGAAGTCCAGCAGTCACCATTGCGGTGGTGACGCGTGGGCGCTCCCACTCAAACCGGCAGGAGGGGAGCTGGTGGCCGGCCAGGGGAGCGCTCACGCGTCACCACCGCAGTGGTGACTGACGGGCCTCCCTCCTGCCGGTGGCGAGACGATCCCGTCTCTTTATTATTGCATATTACAAGCACAAACTCAAGGGGTAAAGAGTGAGGCAAAAAAATAATATGAAGTCTCGGTAGACTTCACCAAAACCCCACCTACGAAGACCCTCCAAAAAGTTTTCAAAAAAGAACAGCAGCAGCAAAAACAGACCATTCGCTCTCTCTGTGTTACTCGAATAATCTGAAAAAAGTGAGCGAGGGCCACTGTGCATGGCGGCACGAGCTCCTCGTCCACCCATGCAGCGGAATACCTCCCCCCCACCTAAACTGCACTGTAACTTCTACCCATCTTACACATCCCTCCCTTTGCCCCGCCACCCCTCTGAGAGCCCTTCTTCAGGATCTCCGTCATGGCGATGGCGACGGACATGGCGGGGTTCGCCCTCACCGTCCTGTGGAACCGCCTGCAGACCTCCATGTGGGCACTGAGGGCCTCCTCCCTCGCGGCGTGCTGCCGCGCCAGCCCCCGCCTCACCAGCTCCTCCTTCACGGCCTCCGAGCAGAGGCCGCACACCCAACGCCCGCAGAATCGGTCCCTCACACGCCGCACGTAGGCGCCCGTGCACTCCTCGAACAGGCCGCAGCACTCGCACTCCACCTTGCTTACATCATTCGAAGACGACGAGTGGGGGGGCAGCCGCAGGTCCATGTAGGCGCCCACCTCCGAGGAGATGTCGGAGACGGCCCTCTGGAAGATATCCAGAGAGATCCTCCTGCTGCTTGTGCTCCTCGCCATTGCTCCTCTCTTTGCGCCTCTGCAGCACGTCCCGCTAAAACTTCGCTGCTGCTGTGAACATGTAATATATGGGTGACCAGTGATCAGCTGCAGTTGTTTGATTTATAGAGTGGACGTTAGAAACTGGCCACAGAAGAAACGGCCTCCCTTGGCCACAAGCTTTACCCACGTAATATTTGGTGGTGTTCATATTATATCTCTATCTCCGGTTGGTATAGGCGTTCACGGGAGAGTACGGCCTCCACTGGTTTGCCCCCACCCCCCCCCCCGCAGATGTGACATATGAGAGATCATCTCCAATGGCTTCATGGGGACCACTGGCTGCGGCCGGCGGTGAGCTGGGTTCGGTAATAGGAGGACCGTTAATCGGAAAAAGGAAGTGAAGAAAACGATTGCAGGAGAGAAAGAAGAGATAAGACTGGGTGAAGTGCTCATGGGGATCATGGGTTCTTTGCTTTTCTTCCTCATCTATCACACCTTTGTACCAGACACTGATCTCTGTTGCTTGAGGAGGTAGAAAGGTTTGGAATATATAGATGCCCTCACTTATTATTGATCAGTTGCACTTACAATCAATGTTTAAAAAAGCGCCGCCTCAAGGCTGTGAGGCGCACGTCTCAAGGCGAGGCGCCCACAAACAACCTTAAGGCTTATGCTTGGAACAAATATATGAGGTTTACGTTTTTTCTCAAATGAGGCGGGTTGAGGCGTTGAGGCAGTGAGGCGAATTTGAGGCGTATGTAGAGAATAGACGGTCAAGATTACATTTGAGATAGTAAAATATAAAATAAGTTTTAAAAATGGGTCAATTCTCTTGGTCGAAGACCCACTCATCCGCACGAAAGAAGACGGAAGGAGTTCTTCAACTCCAGGACTTCTTCTCTGTCGTAGCTGACAAGAATGAGACGGACGTTGGCCTCGCGACTTAGAGCCCAGAGGGCGGTGGGTGTGTTTTTACTTATTCTTTAGAGTATTTGACCGACTGCATGACTACATAATGCATTAAACAAATAGTATTTTGCGTTTGAGTTATTTTATGCTTGTAGTTTCTTTTTCTTATTACTATTTTTGATGTCTCAAATCTTAAATTAATAATTTTGATATTATCATCATACGATGTA
>JACBKR010003535.1:0-29730 GCA_014218235.1 Colocasia esculenta
CAACGACTGTCGTACCCTTCGGGCGGACGCAGATATTTATTCGCCCGGGGTCGGAACCGCCTGCGAGAACCCAATTCAGACTCGGCACTTCGACCGATCGTAATTGGTCGCATTCGGAGATTTCCGGTCCGGCGCCCAAATACCTCTCTGGGAGCGCGGTCGCAGGCTGCCGATGTGATCGCATACGGACACCGCTTTGCTCAAACAGGCATCACTTTCGCTCGGTTATCGGAATAGCTTAAGACCAATTCGGAATCAGCACTCAGAGGCGCTCGACGTCCCATCGTTGCCTCAGGCCATAAGACGTCGTTTCGGTGTCTAAAATCCTTCGTTTCGCACTCCGAAATTGTGATTCTACCCGACGATATTCCCTATTCCAGGTTTTTTTGCAGTAGCGACTCCCTCGATTACCCGAATCGCTGGCGGAGCCCACACTTGGAGCCGCCTAGTCACAGTGATCGGAAGTCGTGTTCAACTCGACGCGAGATCTCATCCCCAGTTCGTGGATATAGGTGCCCAAACATCGCCGATAGTCACCCCTTCGGTTTATTCCCACCCCTTCAGCGAAAGAATTGAGCATAACTTTCCACATGGGCATCTGAATTGCTTGTGACCACAATTGGGAATCGGCACTCCGAGACGGTCGACAAGGCGTTGGTTTCGCTGAATTCCGTTTCGGGGCAAAATTCCCCCCGAGGTGTGTGTACTAGTACAACGACTGTCGTACCCTCGGTCGGACGCAGATATTTATTCGCTCGAGGGTCGGAACCGCCGCGAGACCCCAATTCAGACTCGGCACTTCGACCGATCGGTAATTGGTCGCATTCGGAGATTTCCTATCCGGCGCCCAAATACCTCTCTGGGAGCGCGATCGCAGGCTGCCGATGTGATCGCATACGGACACCGCTTCGCTCAAACAGGCATAACTTTTCGCTCGGTTATCGGAATCTTATAAGACCCAATTCGAAATCGGCACTCAGAGGCGCTCGACGCCCTCTTGTTGTCTCAGGCCATAAGATGTCGTTTTGGTGTATAAAATCCTTCGTTTCGCACTCCGAAATTGTGATTCTAGCCGACGATCTCCCCTATTCCAAAGTTTTTTGGCAGTAGCAACTCCCTCGATTACGTGAATCACTGGCGGAGCCCACACGTGGAGCCGCCCAGTCACAGCGATCGGAAGTCGTGTTCAACTGGATGCGAGATCTCCTCCTCAGGTCGTGGATATAGGTGCCCGAACATTGCCCATATAGTCACCCCCTCCGGTTTATTCCCACCCATTCAGCGAAAGAATTGGGCATAACCTTCCACATGGGCATCAGAATCGCTTATGTGACCACAATTCGGAATCGGCACTCCGAGACGGTCGAAAAGGCGTTGGTTTCGCTGAATTCCGTTTCGGGGCCAAAATTCCCCCCGGAGCGTGTGTACTAGTACACCGACTGCCGTACCCTCCGGTCGGCAGATATTATTCGCCCGGGGGTAGGAACCACCCGCGAGACCCCAATTCAGAATCGGCACTTCGACCCGGTCGGTAAATGGTCGCATTCGGAGATTTTCGGTCCGGCGCCCAAATTCCTCTCTGGAGCGCGGTCACAGGATGCCGATGCGATCGCATACGGACAACGCTTCGCTCAAACAGGCATAACTTTTCACTCGATTATCGGAATCGCTTATAAGACCCCAATTCAGAATCGGCACTCAGAGGCGCTCGACGCCCCCTTGTTGCCTCAGGCCATAAGATGTCATTCCGGGGTCTAAAGTCCTTTGTTTCGCACTCCAAAATTGCGATTCTAGCCGACGATCACCCATTCCAAGGTTTTTTGGCAGTAGCGACTCCCTCGATTACGCGACTCGCTGGCGGAGCCCACACGCGGAGCCGCCTAGTCAAACGATCAGAAGTCGTGTTCAACTCGACGCGAGATCTCCTCCCCAGGTCGTGGATATGGGTGCCCGAACATCGCGATATAGTCCCCCCCTCGGTCTATTCCCACCCCTTCAGCGAAAGAATTGGGCATAACTTTCCACATGGGCGTCAGAATCGCGGTACGTGACCACAATTCGTAATCGGCACTCTGAGAGGGTCGACAAGGCGTTGGTTTCGCTGAATTCCGTTTCGGGACAAAATTCCCCCCGGAGCGTGTATACTAGTATACCGACTGCCGTACCCTCCGGTCGAACGCAGATATTTATTCGCCCGGGGGTCGGAACGCCCCGCGAGACCCCAATTCAGAATCGGCACTTCAACCCGGTCGGTAAATGGTCACATTCGGAGATTTCCGGTCCGGTGCCCAAATTCCTCTCTGGGAGCGCGGTCGCAGGCTGCCGATGCAATCGTATACGGAGACAGCTTCGCTCAAACAGGCATAACTTTTCGCTCGGTTATCGGAATCGCTTATAAGACCCCAATTCGGAATCGGCACTCAGAGGCGTTCGACGCCCCCTTGTTGACTCAGGCCATAAGACGTCGTTTCGGGGTCTAATATCATTCATTTCGCACTCCGAAATTACGATTCTAACCGACGATCTCCCCTATTCCAAGGTTTTTGGCAGTAGTAGACTCTCTCGATTACGCGAATCGCTGGCGGAGCCCTCACGTGGAGCCGCCCAGTCACAGTGATCGAAAGTCGTGTTCAACTCGACGCGAGATCTCCTCCCCAGGTCGTGGATATAGGTGCCCGAACATCGCCGATATAGTCACCCCCTCCGGTTTATTCCCACCCCTTCAGAGAAAGAATTCGGCATAACATTCCACATGGGCATCAGAATCACTTATGTGACCACAATTCGGAATCGGCACTCCGAGACGGTCGACAAGGCGTTGGTTTCGTGAATTCCGTTTCGGGGCCAAAATTCCCCCCGGAGCGTGTGTACTAGTCCACCGACTGCCGTACCCTTCGGTCGGACGCGGATATTTATTCGACCGGGGGTCGGAACCGCCCGCAAGACCCCAATTCAGAATCGGCACTTCGACCGTTCAATAAATGGTCGCATTCGGAGAGTTCCGGTCCGGCGGCCAAATTCCTCTCTCGGAGCGTGGTCGCAGGCTGCCGATGCGATCGCATACGGACACCGCTTCGCTCAAACAGGCATAACTTTTCGCTCGGTTATCGGAATCGCTTATAAGACCCCAATTCGGAATCGGCACTCAGAGGCGCTCGACGCCCCCTTGTTGCCTCAGGCCATAAGACATCGTTTCGGGGTCTAAAATCCTTCGTTTCGCACTCCAAAATTGCGATTCTAGCGACGATCAACTATTCCATGGTTTTTTGGGAGTAGCGACTCACTCGATATGCGAATCGCTGGCGGAGCCCACACGCGGAGCTGCCCAGTCATAACGATCGGATGTTGTGTTCAACTCGACGCAAGATCTCCTCCCAGGTCGTGGATATGGGTGCCCGACCATCGCCGATATAGTCACCCCCTCCGGTTTATTCCCACCTCTCCAGCGAAAGAATTGGGCATAACTTTCCACACGGGCATCAGAATCGCTTATGTGACCACAATTCGGAATCACCACTCCGAGACGGTCAACAAGGCGTTGGTTTCGCTGAATTCTGTTTCGGGGCCAAAATTCCCCCCGGAGCATGTGTACTAGTACACCCACCGCCGTACCCTCCGGTCGGACGCGGATATTTATTCGCCCGGGGGTAGAAACCGCCTGCGAGACCCAAATTCAGAATGGGCACTTCGACCCAGTCGGTAAATGGTCGCATTCGGAGATTTCCGGTCCGGCGCCAAAATTCCTCTCCGGGAGCGCAG
Organism: Colocasia esculenta; assembly: GCA_014218235.1. Taxonomy (NCBI): domain Eukaryota; kingdom Viridiplantae; phylum Streptophyta; class Magnoliopsida; order Alismatales; family Araceae; genus Colocasia; species Colocasia esculenta. The sequence goes on from JACBKR010003535.1 coordinate 3,760, forward strand.
TCACAGGCTGCCGATGCGATCGCATATGGACACCGCTTCGCTCAAACAGGCATAAATTTTCGCTCGGTTATCGGAATCGCTTATAAGACCCCAATTCGGAATCGACACTCAGAGGCGCTCGACGCCCCCCAGTTGCCTCAGCCCATAAGATGTCGTTTCGGGGTCCAAAATCCTTCGTTTCGCACTCCAAAATTGCGATTCTAGCCGACGATCACCCCTATTCCAATGTTTTTTGGCAGTAGCGACTCCCTCGATTACGCGAATCGCTGGCGGAGCCCACACGCGGAGCCGGCCAGTCACAACGATTGAAAGTCGTGTTCAACTCGACGCGAGATCCTCCCCAGGTCGTGGATATGGGTGCCCGAACATCGCCGATATAGTCACCCCCTCCGGTTTATTTCCACCCCTTCAGCGAAAGAATTGGGCATAACTTTCCATATGGGCATCAGAATCGCTTATGTGACCACAATTCGGAATCGGAACTCCGAGACGGTCGACAAGGCGTTGGTTTCGAGAAATTCCGTTTCGGGGCCAAAATTCCCCCCGGATGTGTGTACTATTACACCGACTGCCGTACCCTGCGGTCGGACGCGGATATTTATTCGCCTGGGGGTCGAAATCGCCCGCGAGACCCCAATTCAAAATCGGCACTTCGACCCGGTCGATAAATGGTCGCATTCGGAGATTTCTGGCCCGGCGCCAAAATTCCTCTCCGGGAGCGCAGTCGCAGGCTGTCGATGCGATCGCATACGGACACCGCTTCGCTCAAACAGGCATAACTTTTCGCTCGGTTATCGGAACCGCTTATAAGACCCCAATTCAGAATCGGCACTCAGAGGCGCTCGACGGCCCCTTGTTGCCTCAGGCCATAAGACGTCGTTTCGGGGTCTAAAATCCTTCGTTTCGCACTCTGAAATTGCGATTGGAGCCCACACGTGGAGCCGCCTAGTCACAGCGATCGGAGGTCGTGTTCAACTCGACGCGAGACCTCCTCTCCAGGTCGTGGATATAGGTGCCCGAACATCGCCGATATAGTCACCCCCTCCGGTTTATTCCCACCCCTTCAGCGAAAGAATTGGGCATAACTTTCCACACGGACATCAGAATCGCTTATGTGACCACAATTCGGAATCGGCACTCCGAGACGGTCGACAAGGCGTTGGTTTCGATGAATTCTGTTTCGGGACCAAAATTCCCCTCGGGGCGTGTGTACTAGTACACCGACTATCGTACCCTTTGGTCGGACACGGATATTTATTCGCCCGGGGGTCGGAACCACCAGTGAGACTCCAATTCAGAATCGGCACTTCGACCCGGTCCGTAAATGGTCGCATTCGGAGATTTCCAGTCTGGCTCCAAATTCCTCTCCGGGAGCGCAGTCGCAGGCTGCCGATGCGATCGCATACGGACACCGCTTCGCTGAAACAGGCATAACTTTTCGCTCGGTTATCGGAATCGCTATAAGACCCCAATTCGGAATCGGCACTCAGAGGCGCTCGACGGCCCCTTATTGCCTCAGGCCATAAGACATCGTTTTGGGGTTTAAAATCCTTCGTTTCGCACTCCAAAATTGCGATTCTAGCTGACGATCTCCTCTATTCCATGGTTTTTGGGAGTAGCGACTCACTCGATTACGCGAATCGCTGGCGGAGCCCACACGCGGAGCTGCCCAGTCATAACGATCGGAAGTCGTGTTCAACTCGTCACAAGATCTCTCCCCAGGTCGTGGATATGGGTGCCCGACCATCGCCGATATAGTCACCCCTTCCGGTTTATTCCCACCCCTCCAGCGAAAGAATTGGGCATAACTTTCCACACGGGCATCAGAATCGTTTATGTGACACCATTCGGAATCGGCACTCCGAGACGGTCGACAAGGCGTTGGTTTCGCTGAATTCTGTTTCGGGGCCAAAATTCCCTCCGGAGCGTGTGTGTACTAGTACACGACCGCCGTACCCTCCGGTCGGACGCGGATATTTATTCGCCCGGGGGTCGAAACCGCCCGCGAGGCCCCAATTCAGAATCGGCACTTCGACCCGGTCCGTAAATGGTCGCATTCGGAGATTTCCGGTCCGTCGCCAAAATTCCCCTCCGGGAGCGCAGTCGCAGGCTGCCGATGCGATCGCATACGGACACCGCTTTGCTCAAACAAGAATAACATTTCGCTCGGTTATCGGAATCGCTTATAAGACCCCAATTCGGAATCGGCACTCAGAGGCGCTCAACGCACCTTATTGCCTCAAGCATAAGATGTCGTTTCGGGGTCTAAAATCCTTCGTTTCACACTCCGAAATTGCGATTCTAGCCGAAGATCACCCCTATTCCAAGTTTTTTGGCAATAGCGACTCCCTCGATTACGCGAATCGCTGGCGGAGCCCACACGCGGAGCCGCCCAGTCACAACGATCGGAAGTCGTGTTCAACTCGACGCGAGATCTCCCCCCAGGTCGTGGATATGGGTGTCCGAACATCGCCGATATAGTCACCCCTCCGGTTTATTCCCACCCCTTCAGGGAAAGAATTAGGCATAACTTTCCACACGGGCATCAGAATCGCTTATGTGACCACAATTCAGAATCGGCACTCCGAGACGGTCGACAAGGCGCTGGTTTCGCGAAATTCCGTTACGGTGCCAAAATTCCTCCCAGAGCGTGTGTACTAGTACACCGACTGCCGTACCCTCCGGTCGGACGCGGATATTTATTCGCCCGGGGGTAGAAACCGCCCGCGAGGCCCCAATTCAGAATCGGCACTTCGACCCGGTCGATAAATGGTCGCATTTGGAGATTTCCGGTCCGGCGCCAAAATTCCTCTCGGGAGTGCAGTCGCAGGCTGCCGATGCGATCGCATACGGACAACGCTTCGCTCAAACAGGCATAACTTTTCGCTCGGTTATCAGAATCGCTTATTAGACCCCAATTCGGAATCGGCACTCAGAGGCGCTCGACGCCCTTTTTCTCCTAGGGCCATAAGATGCCGTTTCGGGGTCTAAAATGCTTCGTTTCGCCCTCCGAAATTGCGATTCTAGCCGAAGATCACCCCTATTCCAAGGTTTTTGGTAGTAGCGACTCCCTCGATTATGCGAATCGCTGGCGGAGCACACACGCGGAGCCGTCAGTCACAACGATCGAAAGTCGTGTTCAACTCGACGCGAGATCTCCTCCCCAGGTCGTGGATATGGGTGCCCGAACAATGCCGATATAGTCACCCCTCCGGTTTATTCCCACCCCTTCAGCGAAAGAATTCGGCATAACTTTCCACACGGGCATCAGAATCGCTTATGTGACCACAATTCGGAATCAGCACTCCGAGACGGTCGACAAGGCGCTGGTTTCGCGAAATTCCATTCCGGTGCCAAAATTCCCCCCGGAGTGTGTGTACTAGTACACCCACTGCCGTACCCTCCGGTCGGACGCGGATATTTATTCGCCCGGGGGTCGAAACCGCCAGCGAGGCCCCAATTCAGAATCCGCACTTCGACCCGGTCCATAAATGGTCGCATTCGGAGATTTCCGGTCCGGCGCAAAAATTCCTCTCCGGAGCGCAGTCGCAGGCTGCCGATGCGATCGCATACGGACACGCTTCGCTCAAACAGACATAACTTTTAGCTCGGTTATCGGAATCGCTTATAAGACCCCAATTCGGAATCGGCACTCAGAGGCGCTCGATGCCCCCTATCGCCTAGGGCCATAAGATGTCGTTTCTAAGTCTAAAATCCATCGTTTCGCACCTCCAATTGCGATTCTAGCCGACGATCTCCCCTATTCCAAGGTTTTTTTGCAGTAGTAGCGACAACCTCGATTACGCGAATCGCTGGCGGAGCCCACACGCGGAGCCGCCCAGTCACAACGATCGGAAGTCGTGTTCAACTCGACGCGAGATCTCCTCCCCAGGTCGTGGATATGGGTGCCCGAACATCGCCGATATAGTCACCCCCTCTGGTTTATTCCCACCCCTTCAGCGAAAGAATTGGGCATATTTTTTCACACGGGCATCAGAATCGCTTATGTGACCACAATTCGGAATCGGCACTCCGAGACGGTCGACAAGGCGCTAGTTTCGCGAAATTCCGATCTGGTGCCTAAATTCCCCCCGGAGCGTGTGTACTAGTACACCGACTGTCGTACCCTCCGGTCGGACGCAGATATTTATTCGCCCGGGGGTCGAAACCGCCCGCGAGGCCCCAATTCAGAATCGGCACATCGACCCGGTCGATAAATGGTCGCATTCGGAGATTTCCGGTCCAGCGCCAAAATTCCTCTCCGGGAGCGCAGTCACATGCTGCCGATGCGATCGCATACGGACACCGCTTCGCTCAAACAGGCATAACTTTTCGCTCGGTTATCGCAATCGCTTATAAGACCCCAATTCGAAATCAGCACTCAGAGGCGCTCGACGTCCGCTATGGCCTAGGGCCATAAGATGTCATTTCAGGGTCTAAAATCCTTCGTTTCGCACTCCGAAATTGCGATTCTAGCCAACGATCACCCCTATTCCAAGGTTTTTTGGCAGTAGCGACTCCCTCGATTACGCGAATTGCTGGCGGAGCCCACACGCGGAGCCGCATAGTCACAACGATCGGAAGTTGTGTTCAACTCGACGCGAGATCTCCTCCCCAGGTCGTGGATATGGGTGCCCGAACACGCCGATATAGTCACCCCTCCGGTTTATTCCACCCCTTCAGCGAAAGAATTGGGCATAACTTTCCACGGGCATCAGAATCGCTTATGTGACCACAATTCGGAATCGGCACTCCGAGACGGTCGACAAGGCGTTGGTTTCGTAAAATTCTGTTCCCGTGACAAAATTCCCCCGGAGCGTGTGTACTATTACACCGACTGCGTACCCTCCTGTCGGACGCGGATATTTATTCGCCCGGGGGTCGAAACCGCCCGCGAATCCCCAATTCAGAATCGGCACTTCGACCCGGTCGATAAATGGTCGCATTCGGAAATTTCCGGTCCGGCGCAAAAATTCCTCTTCGGGAGCACAGTCGCAGGCTGCCGATGCGATCACATACGGACACCGCTTCGCTCAAACAGACATAACTTTTCGCTCGGTTATCGGAATCGCTTATAAGACCCCAATTCGGAATCGGCACTCAGAGGTGCTCGATGACCCTTTTTGCCTAGGGCCAAAAGATGTCGATTCGGGGTCTAAAATCATTCGTTTCGCAATCCAAAATTGCTATTCTAGCAGACGATCACCCCTATTCCAAGGTTTTTTGGCAGTAGCGACTCCCTCGATTACGCGAATCGCTGGCGGATCCCACACGTGGAGCCACACAGTCACAACGATCGGAAGTCGTGTTCAACTCGACGCGAGATCTCCTCCCCAACTCGTGGGTATGGGTGCCCGAACATCGCCGATAAAGTCACCCCCTCTGGTTTATTCACAGCCCTTCAGCGAAAGAATTGGGCATAACTTTCCACATGGTCATCAGAATCGCTTATGTGACCACAATTCGGAATCGGCACACCGAGACGGTCGACAATAAGCTGGTTTCGCGAAATTCCGATCTTGTGCCAAAATTCCCCCCGGAGCGTGTGTACTAGAACACCGACTGTCGTACCCTCCGGTCGGACGCGGATATTTATTCGCCCGGGGGTCGAAACCTCCCGCGAGGCCCCAATTCAGAATCGGCACATCGACCCGGTCGATAAATGGTCGCATTCGGAGATTTCCAGTCCGGCGCCAAAATTCCTCCGGGAGCGCAGTCGCAGGCTGCCGATGCGATCGCATACGGACACCGCTTCGCTCAATGGGATAACTTTTCGCTCGGTTATCGGAATCGCTTATAAGACCCAAATTCGAAATCGAAACTCAGAGGCGCTCGACACCCCCTATTGCCTAGGGCCATAAGAAGTCATTTCAGGGTCTAAAATCCTTCGTTTCGCACTCCGAAATTGCGATTCTAGCCGACGATCACCCCTATTCCAAGGTTTTTTGGCAGTAGCGACTCCCTCGATTTTGCGAATCGCTGGTGGAGCCCACACGCGGAGCCGCCTAGTCACAACGATCGGAAGTCATGTTCAACTTGACGCGAGATCTCTTCCCCAGGTCGTGGATATGGGTGCCCAAACATCGTCGATATAGTCACCCCCTACGGTTTATTCCCACCCCTTCAGCGAAAGAATGGGCATAACTTTCACACGGGCATCAGAATCGCTTATGTGACCACAATTCGGAATCGGCACTCCGAGACGGACGACAAGGCGCCGGTTTCGCGAAATTCCGATCTTGTGCCAAAATTCCCCCCGGAGCGTTGTGTACTAGAACACCGACTGCCGTACCCTCCGGTCGGACGCGGATATTTATTCGCCGGGGATCGAAAACCGCCCGCGAGAACCCAATTCAGAATCGGCACATCGACCCGGTCGATAAATGGTCGCATTCGGAGATTTCCGGTCCGACGCCAAAAATCCTCTGCGGGAGCGCAGTCGCAGGCTGCCGATGCGATCGCATACGGAACCGCTTCGCTCAAACAGGCATAACTTTTCGATCGGTTATCGGAATCGTTATAAGACCCCAATTCGGAATCGGCACTCAGAGGAGCTCGATGCCCAGATTGCCTAGGGCCATAAGATGTCGTTTCGAGGTCTAAAATCCTTCGTTTCGCACTCTGAAATTGCGATTCTAGCCGACGATCACCTCTATTCCAAGGTTTTTTTGCAGTAGCGACTCCCTCGATTTCGCGAATCGCTGGCGGACCCACACGCGGAGCCGCCCAGTCAGAATGATCAGAAGTCGTGTTCAACTCGACGCGAGATCTCCTCCCCAGGTCATGGATATGGGTGCCCAAACATCGCCGATATAGTCACCCCTCCGGTTTATTCCCACCCCTTCAGCGAAAGAATTGGGCATAACTTTCCACACAGGCATCAGAATCGCTTATGTGACCACAATTCGGAATCGGCACTCCGAGACGGACGACAAGGCGCCGGTTTCACGAAATTCCGTTCCGGTGCCAAAATTCCTCCCGGAGCGTGTGTACTAGTACAACGACTGCCGTACCCTCCGGTCGGACGCGGATATTTATTCTCCCGGGAGTCGAATCCGCCAGCGAGGCCCCAATTCAGAATCGGCACTTCGACTCGGTCCGTAAATGGTCACATTCGGAGATTTCCGGTCCGGTGCCAAAATTCCTCTCCGGGAGCGCGGTTGCAGGCTGCCGATGCGATCGCATACGGACACCGCTTCGCTCAAACAGGCGTAACTTTTCGCTCGGTTATCGGAATCGCTTATAAGACCCCAATTCGAAATCGGCACTCAGAGGCGCTCGACGGCCCTTATTGCCTAGGGCTATAAGATGTCGTTTCGGGGTCTAAAATCCTTCATTTCGCACTCCGAAATTGCGATTCTAGCCGACGATCTCCCCATTCCATGGTTTTTTGGCAGTAGCGACTTCCTCGATTACGAGAATCGCTGGCTGAGCCCACACGCGGAGCCGCCCGTCACAACGATCGGAAGTCGTGTTCAACTCGACGCGAGATCTCCTCCCCAGGTCGTGGATATGGGTGCCCGAACATCGCCGATATAGTAATCCCCTACGGTTTATTCCCACCCCTTCAGCGAAAGATTGGCATAACTTTCCACACGGGCATCAGAATCGCTTTTGTGACCATAATTCAGAATCGGCACTCCGAGACGGTCGGCAAGGCGCTAGTTTCGCGGAATTCCGTTCCGGTGCCAAAATTCCCCTCGGAGCGTGTGTACTAGTACACTAACTGCCGTACCCTCTGGTCGGACGCGGATATTTATTCGCCCGGGGGTCGAAACCGCCCGCGAGGCCCCAATCAGAATCGGCACTTCGACCCGGTCCGTAAATGGTCGCATTCGGAGATTTCCGGTCCGGCGCCAAAATTCCTCTCCGGGAGCGCGGTCGCAGGCTGCCGATGTGATCGCATACGGACACCGCTTCGCTCAAACAGGCATAACTTTTGGCTGGGTTATCGGAATCGCTTATAAGACCCCAATTCGAAATCGGCACTCAGAGGCGCTCAACGGCCCCTTATTGCCTAGGGCCATAAGATGTCGATTCGGGGTCTCAATCCTTCATTTCGCACTCCGAAATTGCGATTCTAGCCGACGATCTCCCTTATTCCAAGGTTTTTTGTCAGTAGCGACTTCCTCCATTACGCGAATCGATGGCGCAGCCCACACGCGGAGCCACCCAGTCACAACGATCGGAAGTCGTGTTAAACTCGACGCGAGATCTTTTGCCAGGTCGTGGATATGGGTGCCCGATCATCGCCGATATAGTCACCCCCTCCGGTTTATTCCACCCTTCGCGAAAAGAATTCGGCATAACTTTCCACACGGGCATCAGAATCGCTTATGTGACCACAAATCGGAATCGGCACTCCGAGACGGTCGACAAGGCGCTGGTTTCGTAAAATTCCATTCCGGTGCCAAAATTCCCCTCGGAGCGTGTGTACTAGTACACAACTGCCGTACCCTCTGGTCGGACGCGGATATTTATTCGCCCGGGGGTCGAAACCGCCGCGAGGCCCCAATCAGGAATCGGCACTTCGACCCGGTCGTAAATGGTCGCATTCGGAGATTTCCGGTCCGGCGCCAAAATCCTCTCGGGGAGCGCGGTCGCAGGCTGCCGATGCGATCGCATACGGACACCGCTCGCTCAAACAGGCATAACTTTTCGCTCGGTTATCGGAATCGCGTATAAGACCCCAATTCGAAATCGGCACTCAGAGGCGCTCGACGGCCCTTATTGCCTAGGGCCATAAGATGTCGTTTGGGGTCTAAAATCCTTCATTTCGCACTCCGAAATTGCGATTCTAGCGACGATCTCCCTTATTCCAAGGTTTTTTGTACAGTAGCGACTTCCTCGATTACGCGAATCGCTGGAGCGGAGCCCACACGCGGAGCCACCCAGTCACAACGATCGGAAGTCGTGTTCAACTCGACGCGAGATCTTTTGCCAGGTCGTGGATATGGGTGCCCGAACATCGCCGATATAGTCACCCCCTCGGTTTATTCCCACCCCTTCAGCGAAAGAATTGGGCATAACTTTCCACACGGGCATCAGAATCGCTTATGTGACCACAATTCGGAATCGGCACTCCGAGACGGTCGACAAGGCGCTGGTTTCGTTGAAATAATCCATTCCGGTGCCAATTCCCCTGGAGCGTGTGTACTAGTACACCGACTGTCGTACCCTCCTGTCGGACGCGGATATTTATTCGCCCGGGGGTCGAAACCGCCCGCGAGGCCCCAATTCAGAATCGCCACATCGACCCGGTCGATAAATGGTCGCATTCGGAGATTTCCGGTCCGGCGCCAAATTCCTCTCCGGGAGCGCAGTCGCAGGCTGCCGATGCGATCGCTTACGGACACAGCTTCGCTCAAACAGGCATAACTTTTCGCTCAGTTATCGGAATCGCTTATAAGACCCCAATTCGGAATCGGCACTTAGAGGCGCTCGACGCGCCCTATTGCCTAGGCCATAAGATGTCGTTTCGGGGTCTAAAATCCTTCGTTTCGCACTGCGAAATTGCGATTCTAGCCGACGATCTCCCCTATTCCAAGGTTTTTTTGCAGTAAGCGACGACCTCGATTACGCGAATCGCTGGCGGAGCCCACACGCGGAGCCTCCCAATCACAACGATCGGAGGTCGTGTTCAACTCGACGCGAGATCTCCTCCCCAGGTCGTGGATATGGGTGCCCAAACATCGCCAATATAGTCACCCCCTCCGGTTTATTCCCACCCCTTCAGCGAAAGAATGTGGATAACTTTCCACACGGGCATCAGAATCGCTTATGTGACCACAATTCGGAATCGACACTCCGAGACGGTCGACAAGGCACTGGTTTCGCGAGATTCCGTTCTGGTGCCAAAATTCCCCCGGAGCGTGTATACTAGTACACCGACTGCCGTACCTCCGGTCGGACGCAGATATTTATTCGCCTGGGGGTCGAAACCGCCAGCGAGGCCCCAATTAAGAATCGGCACTTCGACCCGGTCAGTAAATGGTCGCATTCGGAAATTTTCGGTCCGGCGCCAAAATTCCTCTCAGGGAGCGCAGTCGCAAGCTGCCGATGCGATCACATACGGACACCGCTTCACTCAAAAGGCATAACTTTTCGCTCGGTTATCGGAATCGCTTATAAGACCCCAATTCGGAATCGGCACTCAAAGGCGCTCGATGACCCTATTTTGCCTAGGGCCAAAAGATGTCGTTTCGGGGTCTAAAATCCTTCATTTCGCAATCCAAAATTGCGATTCTAGCAGACGAACTCCCCTATTCCATGGTTTTTTGGCAGTAGCGACTCCCTCGATTACGCGAATCGCTGGCGGAGCCCACATGCGGAGCCGCCAGTCACAACGATCGGAAGTCGTGTTCAACTCGACGCGAGATCTCCTCCCAGGTTGTGGATATGGGTGCCCGAACATCGCCGATATAGTCACCCCCTCCGGTTTATTCCCACCCCTTCAGCGAAAGAATTCGGCAAACTTTCCACACGGGCATCAGAATCGCTATGTTACCACAATTGGGAATCGGCACTCCGAGACGGTCGACAAGGCGCTGGTTTCATGAAATTCCGTTCCGGTGCCAAAATTCCCCCCGGAGCGTGTGTACTAGTACACCGACTGCCGTACCCTCCGGTCGGACGCAGATATTTATTCGCCGGGGGTCGAAACCGCCAGCGAGGCCCCAATTCAGAATCGGCACTTCGACCCGGTCCGTAAATGGTCACATTCGGAGATTTCCGGTCCGGTGCCAAAATTCCTCTCCGGGAGCGCGGTCGCAGGCTGCCGATGCGATCGCATACGGATACTGCTTTGCTCAAATAGGCATAACGTTTCGCTCGGTTATCGGAATCGCTTATAAGACCTCAATTCGGAATCGGCACTCAGAGGCGCTCTACGGCCCCTATTGCTAGGGCCATAAGATGTCGTTTCGGGGTCTCAAATCCTTCATTTCGCACTCTGAAATTGTGATCTAGTCGATGATCTCCCATATTCCAAGATTTTTGGCAGTAGCGACTTCCTCAATTACGCGAATCGCTGGCGGAGCCCACACGCGGAGCCACCCAGTCACAACGATCGGAAGTCGTGTTCAACTCGACGCGAGATCTCCTCCCCAGGTTGTGGATATGGGTGCCCGAACATCGCCGAAATAGTCACCCCCTCCGGTTTATTCCCACCCCTTCAGTGAAAGAATTGGGCATAACTTTCCACACGGGCATCAAAATCGCTTAAGTGACCACAATTCAGAATCGGCACTCCGAGACGGTCGACAAGGCGCTGGTTTCGCGAAATTCCGTTCCGGTGTCAAAATTCCCCTCGGACCTTGTGTACTAGTACACCGACTGCCGTACCGTCCGGTAGGACGCGGATATTTATTCGCCCTGGGGTCGAAACCGCCAGCGAGGCCCCAATTCAGAATCGGCACTTCGACCGGTTCAGAAATGGTCGCATTCAGAGATTTCCGGTCCGACGCCAAAATTCCTCTCCGGGAGCGCGGTCGCAGGCTGCCGATGTGATCGCATACGGACACCGCTTCGCTCAAACAGGCATAACTTTTCACTCGGTTATCGGAATCGCTTATAAGACCCCAATTCAGAATCGGCACTCAGAGGCGCTCGATGGCCCCTTATTGCCTAGGGCCATAAGATGTCATTTCGGGGTCTAAAATCCTTCATTTTGCACTCTGAAATTGTGATTCTAGCTGGCAATCTCCTATATTCCAAGGTTTTTTTTGCAGAGTAGCGACTTCCCGATTACGCGAATCGCTAGCGGAGCCCACACGCGGAGCCGCCCAGTCACAACGATCGGAAGTCGTGTTCAACTCGACGGGAGATTCCTTCCCAGGTCGTGGATATGGGTGCCCGATCATCGCCGATATAGTCACCCCCTCCGGTTTATTCCCACCCCTTCAGCGAAAGAATTGGGCATAACTTTCCACACGAGCATCAGAATTGCTTATGTGACCACAATTCGGAATCGGCACTCCGAGACGGTCGACAAGGCACTGGTTTCGCGAAATTACGATCCGGTGCCAAAATTCCCCCTGAAGCGTGTGTACTAGTACACCGACTGTCGTACCCTCCGGTCGGACGCGAATATTTATTCGCCCGGGGGTCGAAACCGCCCGCGAGGCCCCAATTCAGAATCGGCAGATCGACCCGGTCGATAAATGGTCGCATTCGGAGATTTCCGGTCCGGCGCCAAAATTCCTCTCCGGGAGCGCAGTCGCAGGCTGCCGATGCGATCGCTTACGGACACTGCTTCGCTCAAACATGCATAACTTTTCGCTCGGTTATCAGAATCGCTTATAAGACCCCAATTCAGAATCGGCACTTAGAGGCGCTCGACGCCCCCTACTGCCTAGGTCCATAAGATGTCGTTTTGGGGTCTAAAATCCTTCGTTTCACACTCTGAAATTACGATTCTAGCCGACGATCACCCCTATTCCCAGGTTTTTTGGCAGTAGCGACTCCCTCGATTACGCGAATCGCTGGCGGAGCCCACATGCGGAGCAGCCCGGTCACAACGATCAGAAGTCGTGTTCAACTCGACGCGAGATCTCCTCTCAGGTCGTGGATATGGGTGCCCGAACATCGCCGATATAGTCACCCCCTCCGGTTATTCCACCCCTTCAGCGAAAGAATTGGGCATAACTTTCACACGGGCATCAGAATCGCTTATGTGACCACAATTCGGAATCAACACTCTGAGACGGTCGACAAGGCGCTGGTTTCGCGAAATTACGTTCTGGTGCAAAAATTCCCCCCGGAACGTGTGTACTAGTACACCGACTGCCGTACCCTCCGGTCGGACGCGGATATTATTCGCCCGGGGGTCGAAAATGCCCGCAAGGCCCCAATCCAGAATCGGTACTTCGACCTGGTAGATAAATGGTCGCATTCGGAGATTTCCGGTCCGGCGCCAAAATTCCTCTCCAGGAGCGCAGTCGCAGGCTGCCGATGCGATCGCATACGGACACCGCTTCGCTCAAACAGGCATAACTTTTCGCTCGGTTATCGGAATCGCTTATAAGACCCAAATTCAGAATCGGAACTCAGAGGCGCTCTACGCCCCCATATTGCCTCAGGCCATAAGATGTCATTTCGAGGTCTCAAATCTATCGTTTCGCACTTCGAAATTACGATTCTAGCCGACGATCTCCCCTATTCCAAGGTTTTTTGGCAGTAGCGACTCCCTCGATTACGCGAATCGCTGGGGATCTCGCACGCGGAGCCGCCCAGTCACAACGATCGGAAGTCGTGTTCAACTCGACGCGAGATCTCCTCCCTAGGTCGTGGATATGGGTGCCCGAACATCGCCGATATAGTTACCCCCTCGGTTTATTCTCACCCCTTCAGCGAAAGAATGGGCATAACTTTCCACACGGGCATCAGAATCGCTTATGTGACCACAATTCGGAATCGGCACACCGAGACGGTCGACAAGGCGCTGGTTTGCAAAATTCCGTTCCGGTGCAAAAATCCCCCGGAGCGTGTGTACTAGTACACCGACTGCCGTACCCTCCGGTCGGAGGCAGATATTTATTCGCCCGGGGGTCGAATCAACCCGCGAGGCCCCAATAGAGAATCGGCACTGCGACCCGGTCAATAAATGGTCGCATTCGGAGATTTCCGGTCCGGCGCCAAAATTCCTCTCCGGGAGCGCAGTCGCAGGCTGCCGATTCGATCGCATACGGACACCACTTCGCTCAAACAGGCATAACTTTTCGCTCGGTTATCGGAATCGCTTATAAGACCCCAATTCGGAATCGGCAGTCAGAGGCGCTCAATGCCCCTTTTTGCCTAGGGCCAAAAGATGTCGTTTCGGGGTCTAAAATCCTTCGTTTCGCAATCCAAAATTGCGATTCTAGCAGACAATCACCCCTATTCCAAGGTTTTTTGGCAGTAGCGACTTCCTCGATTACGCGAATCGCTGGCAGATCCCACACGTGGAGCCGCACAGTCACAACGATCGGAAGTCGTGTTTAACTCGACGTGAGATCTCCTCCCAACTCGTGGGTATGGGTGCCCGAACATCGCCGATATAGTCACCCCCTCCGAATTATTCCCAGCCCTTCAGCGAAAGAATTGGGCATAACTTTCCACACGGTCATCAGAATCGCTTATGTGTCCACAATTCAGAATCGGCTCCAAGACGGTCGACAAGGCGCTGGTTTCACGGAATTCCGTTCTGGTGCCAAAATTCCCCTCGAAGCGTGTGTACTAGTACACCGACTGCGGTACCCTCCGGTCGGACGCGGATATTATTCGCCCGGCGGTCGAAACCACCCGCGAGGCCCAATTCATAATCGGCACTTCGACCCGGTCGATAAATGGTCGGATTCGGAGATTTCCAGTCCGGCGCCAAAATTCCTCTCCAGGAGCGCAGTCGCAGGCTGTCGATGCGATCGCATACGGACACGCTTCGCTCAAACAGGCATAATGTTTCACTCGGTTATCGGAATCGCTTATAAGAGCCCAATTCGGAATCGGCACTGAGAGGCGCTCGACGTCCCGTCATCGCCTCAGCCCATAAGATGTCATTTCTGGGTCTAAAATCCTTCGTTTCGCACTCCAAAATTGCGATTCTAGCCGACGATCTCCCCTATTCCAAGGTTTTTTGGCAGTAGCAACTCCCTCGATTACGCGAATCGCTGGCGGAGCCCACACGCGGAGCCGCCCAGTCACAACAATCGGAAGTCGTGTTCAACTCGACGTGAGATCTCCTCCTCAGGTCATGGATATGGGTGCCCGAACATCGTCGATATAGTCACCCCCTCCGGTTTATTCTCACCCCTTCAGCGAAAGAATTGGGCATAACCTTCCACACGGGCATCAGAATCGCTTATGTGACCACAATTCGGAATCGGCACTCCGAGACGGTCAACAAGGCGCTGGTTTCGCGAAATTCTGTTCCGGTGCAAAATTCCCCCCGGAGCGTGTGTACTAGTACACCGACTGCCGTACCCTCCGGTCGGAGGCGGATATTTATTCGCCCGGGGGTCGAAACCACCCGCGGGCCCCAATAGAGAATCGGCACTTCCACCCGGTCAATAAATGGTCTCATTCGGAGATTTCCGGTCCGGCGCCAAAATTGCTCTCCAGGAGCGCAGTCGCAGGCTGCCAATTCGATCGCATACGGACACCGCTTCGCTCAAACATGCATAACTTTCCGGTCGGTTATCGGAATCGCTTATAAGACCCCAATTCGGAATCGGCACTCAGAGGCGCTCGATGCCCTCTTTTTGCCTAGGGCTAAACGATGTCGTTTCGGGTTCTAAAATCCTTCGTTTCGCAATCCAAAATTGCGATTCTAGCAGACGATTACCCCTATTCAAAGGTTTTTTGGCAGTAGCGACTCCCTCGATTACGCGAATCGCTGGCGGATACCACACGTGGAGCCGCCCAGTCACAACGATCGGAAGTCATGTTCAACTCGACGTGAGATCTCCTCCCCAACTCGTGGGTATGGGTGCCCGAACATCGCCGATATAGTCACCCCCTCCGGTTTATTCTCAGCCTTCAGCGAAAGAATTGGGCATAACTTTCCACACGGGCTTCAGAATCGCTTATGTGTCCACAATTTGGAATCGGCACTCCGAGACGGTCGACAAGGCACTAGTTTCACGGAATTCCGTTCTTGTGCCAAAATTCCCCCCCGGAGCGTGTGCACTAGTACACCGACTGCCGTACCCTCCGGTCGGACGCGGATATTTATTCGCCCGGGGGTTGAAACCGCCCGCGAGGCCACAATTCAGAATCGACACTTCGACCCGGTCGATAAATGGTCGGATTCGGAGATTTCCAGTCCGGCACCAAAATTCCTCTCGGGGAGCGCAGTCGCAGGCTACGATGCGATCGCATATGGACACCGCTTCGCTCAAACAGGCATAACTTTTCGCTCGGTTATCGGAATCGCATATAAGACCCCTATTCGGAATCGGCACTCAGATGCTCTCGACGCACCCATTTTGCCTAGGGCCATAAGATGTCATTTCGGGGTCTAAAATCCTTCGTTTCGCACTCCGAAATTGCGATTCTAGCCGACGATCTCCCCTATTCCAAGGTTTTTTGGCAGTAGGAACTCCCTCGATTACGCGAATCGCTGGCGGAGCCCCACGCGGAGCCGCCCAGTCACAATGATCGGGAGTCGTGTTCACTCAACGCGAGATCTCCTCCCAGGTCGTGGATATGGGTGCCGAACATCGCCGATATAGTCACCCCCTCCGGTTATTCACACCCTTCAGCGAAAGAATTCGGCATAACTTTCCACACGAGCATCAGAATCGCTTATGTGACCACAATTCGGAATCGGCACTCCGAGACGGTCGACAAGGCGTGGTTTTGCAAAATTTCGTTCCGGTTCAAAAATTCCCCCTGGAGCGTGTGTGTGTACACCGACTGTCGTACCCTCCGGTCGGACGCGGATATTTATTCGCCCGGGGGTCGAAACCGCCCGCGAGGCCCCAATTCAGAATCGGCACTTCGACCCGGTCGATAAATGGTCGCATTCGGAGATTTCCGGTCCGCCGCCAAAATTCCTCTCCGGGAGCGCAAACGCAGGCTGCCGATGCGTTCGCATACGGACACCGCTTCGCTCAAACAAGCATAACTTTTCGCTCGGTTATCGGAATCACTTATAAGACCCCAATTCGGAATCGGCACTCAGAGGCGCTCGACGTCGCCTTATCGCCTCAGCTCATAAGATGTCGTTTCGGGGTCTAAAATCCTTCATTTCGCACTCCAAAATTGCGATTCTAGCCGACGATCTCCCCTATTCCAAGGTTTTTTGGCTTGTCGAGTTAGCACTCCCTCGATTACGCGAATCGCTGGCGGAGCCCACACGCGGAGCCGCCAGTCACAACGATCGGAAGTCGTGATCAACTCGACGTGAGATCTCCTCCCCAGGTCGTGATATGGGTGCCCGAACATCGTCGATATAGTCAGCCCCTCAGGTTATTCACCACCTTCAGCGAAAGATTGGGCATAACTTTCCACACGGGCATCAGAATCGCTTATGTGACCACAATTCGGAATCGGAACTCCGAGACGGTCGACAAGGCGCTGGTTTCGCAAAATCTGTTCCGGTGCAAGAATTACCCTCGGAGGTGTGTACTAGTACACCGACTGCGTACCTCCTGTCGGACGAGTATTTTATTCACCCGGAGGTCGAAACAGCCCGCGAGTCCCCAATCAGAATCGGCACTTCAACCCGGTCGATAAATGGTCGCATTCGAGATTTCCGGTCCGGCGCCAAAATTCCTCTCGGGGAGCGCAGTCGCAGGCTGCCGATGCGATCGCATACGGACACCGCTTCACTCAAACAGGCATAACTTTTCGCTCGGGTATCGGAATCGCTTATAAGACCCCAATTCGGAATCGGCACTCAGATGCACTCGACGCCACAATATTGCCTAGGCCATAAGATGTCATTTCGGTGTCTAAAATCCTTCGTTTCGCACTCGAAATTGCGATTCTAGCCGACGATCTCTCATATTCCAAGGTTTTTTGGCAGTAGCGACTCCCTCGATTACGCAAATCGCTGGCGGAGCCCACACGCAGAGCCGCCCATTCAACACGATCGGAAGTCGTGTTCAACTCAACGCGAGATCTCCTCCCCAGGTCAGGGATATGGGTGCCCGAACATCGCCGATATAGTCACCCCCTCGGTTTATTCCCACCCCTTCAGCGAAAGAATTGGGCATAACTTTCCACACGGGCATCAGAATCGCTTATGTAACCACAATTCGGAATCGGCACTCCGAGACGATCGACAAGGCGCTGATTTCGCAAATTCTGTTCCGGTGCCAAATTCCCCCCCGGAGCGTGTGTACTAGTACACCGACTGCCGTACCCTCCGGTCGGACGCAAATATTTATTCGCCCGGGGGTCGAAACCACCCACGAGGCCACAATTCAGAATCGGCACTTCGACCCGGTCGATAAATGGTCGCATTCGGAGATTTCCGGTCCGCCGCCAAAATTCCTCTCCGGGAGAGCAGTCGCAGGCTGCCGATGCGATCGCATACGGACACCGCTTCGCTCAAACAGGCATAACGTTTCGCTCGGTTATCGGAATCGTTTATAAGATCCCATTTCAGAATCGGCACTCAAAGGCGCTCGACGTCCCCTTATCGCTCAGGGCCATAAGATGTTGTTTCGGGGTCTAAAATCATTCGTTTCGCACTCCGAAATTGCGATTCTAGCCGACGATCTCCTCTATTCCAATGGTTTTGGCAGTAGCGACTCCCTCGATACGCGAATCGCTGGCGGAGCCCACGCGGAGCCGCTCAGTCACAACGATCGGAAGTCGTGTCAACTCGACGTGAGATCTCTCCCAGGTCGTGGATATGGGTGCCCGAACATCGCCGATATAGTCACCCCCTCCGGTTAATTCCCACCCCTTCAGCGAAAGAATTGGGCATAACTTTCCACACGGGCATCAGAATCGCTTTGTGACCACAATTCGGAATCGGCACTCCGAGACGGTCGACAAGGCACTGGTTTTGCAAAATCGTTCCGGTGCAAAAATCCCCCCGGAGCGTGTGTACTAGTACACCGACTGCCGTACCCTCCGGTCGGAGCGGATAGTTATTCGCCCGGGGGTCGAAACCGCCCGCGAGGCCCCAATTCAGAATCGGCACTTCGACCCGGTCGATAAATGTCGCATTCGGAGATTTCCGGTCCGCCGCAAAAATTTCTCTCCGGGAGCGGAGTCGCAGGCTGCCGATGCGATCGCATACGGACACCGCTTCACTCAAACAGGCATAACTTTTCTCTCGGTTATCGGAATCGCTTATAAGACCCCAATTCGGAATCGGCACTCAGAAGCGCTCGACGCCCCCTTATTGCCTCAGCCATAAGATGTCGTTTCGGGGTCTCAAATCTTTCGTTTCGCACTGTGAAATAGCGATTCTAGCCGACGTTCTCCCTATTCCATGGTTTTTTGGCAGTAGCGACTCCCTCGATTACGCGAATCGCTGGCGGATCACACAAGCAGAGCGGCCAGTCACAACGATCGGAAGTCCTGTTCAACTCGACGCGAGATCTCCTCCCCAAGTCTTGGGTATGGGTGCCCGAACATCGCCGAATAGTCACCCCTTCGGTTTATTCCCAGCCCTTCAGCGAAAGAGAATGGGCATAACTTTGCACACGGGCATCAGAATCGCTTATGTGTCAACAATTCGAATCGGCAATCCGAGACGGTCGACAAGGTGCTGGTTTCGCGAAATTCCGTTCCGGTGCCAAATTTCCGCCCGTAGCGTATGTATATAGTACACCGACTGCCGTACCCTCCGGTCGGACGCGGATAGTTATTCGCCCCGGAGTCAAAACCACCCGCGAGGCCCCAATTCAGAATCGGGACTTCGACCCGGTCGATAAATGGTCGCATTCGGAGATTTCAGGTCGGCGCCAAAATTCCTCTCCGGGAGCGCAGTCGCAGGTGCCGATGCATCGCATACGGACACCGCTCGCTCAAACAGGCATAACGTTTCGCTCGGTTATCGGAATCGCTTATAAGACCCCAATTCGGAATCGGCACTCAAAGGCGCTCGATGCCCCCTTATTGCCTCAGGCCATAAGATGTCATTTGGGGTCTAAAATCCTTCATTTCGCACTCCGAATTGCGATTCTAGCCGACGATCTCCCATTCAAAAGTTTTTTGGCAGTAGCGAGACTCCCTCGTTACGTGAATCGCTGGCGAAGCTAACACGCGAGCCGCCCAGTCACAACGATCGGAAGTCGTGTTCAACTTGACGCGAGATCTCCTCCACAGGTCGTGGATATGGGTGCCCGAACATCGCCGATATAGTCACCCCCTCCGGTTTATTCCCACCCCTTCTGCGAAAGAATTGGGCATAAATTTCTACACAGGCATCAGAATCGCTTATGTGACCACAATTCAGAATCGGCACTCCGAGACGGTCGACAAGGCGCTGATTTCGCATAATTCCGTTTCGGTGCCAAAATTCCCCCCGGAGTGAGTGTACGTACTAGTACACCACTGCCGTACCCTCCGGTCGGACGCGGATTTTATTCGCCCGGGGGTCGAAACCGCCCACGGGGCCCCAATTCAGAATCGGCACTTCGACCCGGTCGATAAATGCTCACATTCGGAAATTTCCGGTCCGGCGCCAAAATTCCTCTCCGGGAGCGCAGTCGGAGGCTGCCGATGCGATCACACACGGACACCGCTTTTCTCAAACAGGCATAACTTTTCGCTCGGTTATCAGAATCGCTTATAAGACCCCAATTCGGAATCGGCATTCAGAGGCGCTCGACGCCCTTTTATCGACTCAGGCCGTAAGATGTCGTTTCGGGGTCTATAATCCTACGTTTCGCACTCCGAAATTGCAATTCTAGCTGACAATCACCCCTATTACAAGGTTTTTTGGCAGTAGCGACCACCCACGATTACGCGAATCGCTGGCGGAGCCCACACGCGGAGCCGCCCAGTCACAACGATCAGAAGTCTTGTTCAACTCGACGCGAGATCTCCTCCTCAGGTCGTGGATATGGTGCCCGAACATCGCCGATATAGTCACCCCCTCCGGTTTATTTCCACCCCTTCAGCGAAAGAATGGGCATAACTTTCCACACGGGTATCAGAATCGCTTATGTGAACACAATTCGGAATCGGCACTCCGAGACGGTCGACAAGGCGGGTTTTACGAAATTCTTTTCCATTTCCAAAATTCCCATGGAGCGTTTGTACTAGTACACCGACTGCCGTACCCTACGGTCGGACGCGGATATTTATTCGCCGGGGGTCGAAACCCCCGCGGGGCCCCAATTCAGAATCGGCACTTCGACCCGGTCTATAAATGGTCGCATTCGGAGATTTCTAGTCCGGCGCCAAAATTCCTCTCCGGGAGCGTAGTCGCAGGCTGCCGATGCGATCACATACGGACACGCTTTCGCTCAAACAGGCATAATTTTTCGCTCGGTTATCGGAATCGCTTATAAGACCCCAATTCGGAATCGGCACTTAGAGGCGCTCGACGTCCCCTTATCGCCTCAGGCCATAAGATGTCGTTTCGGGGTGTAAAATCCTTCGTTTCTCACTCCGAAATTGCGATTCTAGCCGACGACCTCCCCTATTCCGAGGTTTTTTACAGTAGCGACTCGTTCGATTACGCGAATCGTTGGCGGAGCCCACACGCGGAGCCTCCCAGTCACAACGATCGGAAGTCGTGTTCAACTCGACGCGAGATCTCCTCCCCAGGTCGTGGATATGGGTGCCCGAACATCGACGATGTAGTCACCCCCTCCGGTTTATTCCAACCCCTTCAGCGAAAGAATTGGGCATAACATTCCACACGGGCATCAGAATCGCTTATGTGACCACAATTCGGAATCGACACTCCGAGACGGTCGACAAGGCGCTGGTTTCGCGAATTCCGTTTCGGTGCGAAAATTCCCCTCGGAGCGTGTGTACTAGTACACCGACTACCGTACCCTCCGGTCGGACGCGGATATTTATTCGCCCGGGGGTCGAACCCCCCGCTAGGCCCCAATTCAGAATCGGCACTTCGACCCGTCGATAAATGGTCGCATTCGGAGATTTCCGGTCCGGCGCCAAAATTCCTCTCCGGGAGCGCAGTCGCAGGCTGCCGATGCGATCGCATACGGACACCGCTTCGCTCAAACAGACATAACTTTTCGCTCGGTTATCGGAATCGCTTATAAGACCCCAATTCGGAATCGGCACTCAGAGGCGCTCGACGCCCCATTATTGTCTCAGGCCATAAGTTGTCGTTTCGTGGTCTAAATCCTTCGTTTTGCACTCCGAAATTGCGATTCTAGCCGACGATCACCCCTATTCCAAGGTTTTAGTTTTTTGCGTAGCGACTCCCTCGATTACGCGAATCGCTGGCGGAGCCCACACGCGGAGCCACCCAGTCACATCGATCAGAATTCGTGTTCAACTCGACGTGAGATCTCCTCACCAGGTCGTGGATATTGGTGCCCGAACATCGCCGATATAGTCACCCCCTCCGTTTTATTCCCACCCCTTCAACGAATGAATTGGGCATAACTTTCCCCACGGGCATCAGAATCGCTTATGTGACCACAATTCGGAATCGGCACTCCGAGACGGTCGACAAGGAGCTGGTATCGCGAAATCCGTTCCGGTGCCAAAATTCCCCCGAGCGTGTGTACAAGTACCCTCCTGTCGTACCCTCCTGTCGGACGCGGATATTTATTCGCCGGGGGTCGAAACCGCCCGCGAGGCGCCAATTCAGAATCGCACTTCGACCCGGTCGATAAATGGTCGCATTCGGAGATTTCCGGTCTGGCGCCAAAATTCCTCTCCGGAGCGCAGTCGCAGGCTGCCGATGCGATTGCATAGGGACACCGCTTCGCTCAAACAGGCATAACTTTTCGCTCAGTTATCGGAATCGCTTATAAGATCCCAATTCGGAATCGGCACTCAGAGGCGCTCGATGCCCCATTATTTCCTCAGGCCATAAGAAGTCATTTCGGGGTCTAAAATTCTTCGTTTCGCACACCGAAATTGCGATTCTAGCCGACGATCTCCCCTATTCCAAGGTTTTTTGGCAGTAGCGACTCCATCGATTACGCGAATTGCTGGCGGAGCCCACACGCGGAGCCGCCAGTCACAACGATTGGAGGTTGTGTTCAACTCGACGCGAGATCTCCTCCCCAGGTCGTGGATATGGGTGCCCGAACATCGCCGATATACTCACCCCCTCCGGTTTATTCCCACCGCTTCAGCGAAAGAATTGTGCATAACTTTCCACACGGGCATCAGAATCGCTTATGTGACCACAATTCGGATCGGCACTCCGAGACGGTCGACAGGGCGTTGGTTTCGTTAAATTCCGTTCCAGTGCCAAAATTCCCTCCGGAGCGTGTGTACTAGTACACCGACTGCCGTACCCTCCGGTCGGACGCGGATATTTATTCGCCCGGGGTCGAAACCGCCCGCGAGACCCCAATTCAGAATCGGCACTTCGACCCGGTCGATAAATGGTCGCATTCCGAGATTTCCGGTCTGGCGCCAAAATTCCTCTCCGGGAGCGCAGTCGCAGGCTGCCGATGCGATCGCATACGACACTGCTTCGCTCAAACTGGCATACTTTTCGCTTAGTTATCGGAATCGCTTATAAGACCCGAATTCGGAATCGGCACTCAGAGGCGCTCGATGCAAAATTATCACCTAAGGCAATAAGATGTCGTTTCGGGGTCTAAAATCCTTCGATTCGCACTCCGAAATTGCGATTCTAGCCGACGATCTCCCCTATTCCAAGGTTTTTTGGCAGTAGCTACTCCCTCGATTACGCGAATTGTTGGCGGAGCCCACACGCGGAGCCGCCCAGTCACAACGATCGGAAGTCGTGTTCAACTCGACGCGAGATCTCCTCCCCAGGTCGTGGATATGGGTGCCCGAACATCGCCGATATAGTCACCCCCTCCGGTTTATTCCCTCCCCTTCAGCGAAAGAATTGGGCATAACTTTCCACACGGGCATCAGAATCGTTTATGTGACCACAATTCGTAATTGGCACTCCGAGACTGTCGACAAGCGCTGGTTTCGCGAAATTCCGTTCCGATGCCAAAATTCCCCCAGGAGCGTGTGTACTACTACACCGACTGTCGTACCCTCCGTCAAACGCAGATATTTATTTACCCGGGTGTCGAAACCGTACGCAAGGCCCCAATTCAGAATCGGCACTTCGACCCGGTCGATAAATGGTCCGCATTCGGAGATTTCCGATCCGGCGCCAAAATTCCTCTCCGGAGCGCAGTCGCAGGCTGCCGATGCGATCGCATACGGACACCGCTTCGCTCAAACAGACATAACATTTCGCTCGGTTATCGGAATCGCTTATAAGACCCCAATTCAGAATCGGCACTCAGAGGCGTTCGACGCCCCTTTATTGCCTTAGGCCATAAGATGTCGTTTCGGGGTCTAAAATCTTTCGTTTCGCACTCCGAAATTGCGATTCTAGCCAACGATCTCCCCAATTCCAAGGTTTTTTGGAAGTAGCGACTCCCTCGATTACGCGAATCGCTGGCGGAGCCCACACGCGGACCCGCCCAGTCACAACGATCGGAAGTCGTGTTCAACTCGACGCGAGATCTCCTCCCCAGGTCGTGGATATGGGTGCCCGAACTTCGCCGATATAGTTACCCCCTCCGGTTTATTCCCACCCCTTCAGCGAAAGAATTCGGCATAACTTTCCACACGGGCATCAGAATCGCTTATGTGACCACAATTCGGAATCGGCGCTCTGAGACGGTCAACAAGGCGCTGGTTTCGCGAAATTCCGTTCCGGTGCCAAAATTCCCCCCGGAGCGTGTGTACTAGTACACCGACTGTCGTACCCTCCTGTCGGACGTGGATATTTATTCGCCCGGGGGTCGAAACCGCCAGCAAGGCCCCAATTCAGAATCGGCACTTCGACCCGGTCGATAAATGGTCGCATTCGGCGATTTCCGGTCCGGTGCCAAAATTCCTCTCTGGGAGCGCAGTCGCAGGCTGCCGATGCGATCGCATACGGACACCACTTCGCTCAAACAGGCATAACTTTTGCTCGGTTATCGGAATCGCTTATAAGACCCTAATTCGAAATCGGCACTCAGAGGCGCTCGACGCCACTTTATCGCCTTAGGCCATAAGATGTCATTTCGGGGTTTAAAATCCTTCGTTTCGCACTACGAAATTGCGATTCTAGCCGATGATCACCCCTATTCCCACGTTTTTTGGTAGTAGCGACTCCCTCGATTACATGAATCGCTGGCGTAGCCCACACGCGGAGCCGCCCAGTCACAACGATCAGAAGTCGTGTTCAACTCGACGCGAGATCTCCTCTCTAGGTCGTGGATATGGGTGCCCGAACATCGCCGATATAGTCACCCCCTCCGGTTTATTCCCACCCCTTCAGCGAAAGAATTGGGCATAACTTTCCTCACGGGCATTAGAATCGCTTATGTGACCACAATTCGGAATCGGCACTCCGAGACGGTCGACAAGGCGCTGGTTTTGCGAAATTCCGTTATGGTGCCAAGATTCCCCCCGGAGCGTGTGTACTAGTACACCGACTGTCGTACCCTCCGGTCGGACGCGGATATTTATTCGCCCGGGGATCGAAACCGCCCGCGAGGCCCTATTCAGAATCAGCACTTCGACCCGGTCGATAAATGGTCGCATTCAGAGATTTCCGGTCTGGCGCCAAAATTCCTCTCCAGGAGCGCAGTCGCAGGCTGCCGATGCGATCACATAGGGACACCGCTTCGCTCAAACAGGCATAACTTTTCACTCGGTTATCGAATCGCTTATAAGACCCCAATTCGGAATCAGCACTCAGAGGCGCTCGATGCCCCCTTATCGCCTCAGGCCATAAGATGTCGTTTCGGGGTCTAAAATCCTTTGTTTTGCACTCTGAAATTGTGATTCTAGGCGATGATCTCCCATATTCCAAGGTTTTTTGGCAGTAGCGACTCCCTCGATTACGCGAATTGCTGGCGGAGCCCACACGCGGAGTTGCCCAGTCACAACGATCGGAAGTCGTGTTCAACTCGACGCGAGATCTATTCACCAGGTCGTAGATATGGGTGCCCGAACATCGCCGATATAGTCAACCCCTCCGGTTTATTCCCTCCCCTTCAGTAAAAGAATTTGGCATAACTTTCCACACGGGCATCAGAATCGCTTATGTGACCACAATTCGTAATCGGCACTCCGAGACGGTCGACAAGGCGCTGGTTTCGCGAAATTCCGTTCCGGTGCCAAAATTCCCCCCGAGCGTGTGTACTAGTACACTGACTGCCGTACCTTCCGGTCGGACGCAGATATTTATTCGCCCGGGTGTCGAAACCGCTCGCGAGGCCCCAATTCACACTACAAGAAAAAGCGGGATTACCGACGGAAATTTCCGACGGATTAGTTTCCGTCGGTAAGTCCGTCGGATATTCCGACGGCAATATGTCAGTCAGAATATCCGTCGGTAGT
>JACBKR010003536.1:0-28792 GCA_014218235.1 Colocasia esculenta
TTTTTGGAACACAATGTTACTTGAAATGAGAATTTTGTACACAGAAGTCAAGCAACTTGACAAGTAATCATTCAATCACATTCACAAAAAGATTTTCAATCACATTAAATACACAATTGAGAGAATCATTCAGGCCAAGCAAAACATGTCATTTCATTTAACAAGAGAACCATTACAGTCATTCCAAAAGATTACAAGCATTCTTTCTTTCTTCTCCCCCTTTGACATCATCAAAAGAGAAATTACATTAAGTAGAAGATGGAGGAGGAGGAGGAATGGGAAGAAGAATGGTCTCTATGTCAGATAGTCTCTTCTCCATGAAGTTCAAGCTAGTCTTGATTTGATCTTGAATGGTTATCATTTTTGTGCTCAAAAAGTGTTCCATTCTATCCGAATTCTCTAGCAAGGTGGCTTGAAGTCTGGTTAGATCAGCTGCACTGTGTTGTGAGGAAGATGATGAACCAGCTGACCAACCAGGTCTTTGCATTATCTTGAATTCCTTGGTCAAATCTGTTATCTGCCTGTCAATGTGCTCATTGAAGTTCCTCATACTTTCCAAATCATCCACAAAATGAGCAAATGACAATCTTGTGCTGGAAATCTCATGCAATGTTGCTTGGTGTTGAAGACATCTGCTTGGGAATTTGCCAATATTCCCTTAAGAACTGTCTCCAACTTGTCTTGATGCTCCTTTAGCTGTAGTGAGCATCTGCCATTGTTCCAATCAATCTATTGAACCTTTGAGCTGCATAGTCTGAAGCAGCTTTCTGTTCTATAAACTTGGCAGATACAGTATTTCCAGTCTTTGAATCCTCAGCTCAAATGATGTGGACATGTTTTGAATGGAGAGTTCAAGGATTCAAATTTTGTCATTGAGGAAGGAGATTAATCTGGTGGAACAGGAGGCCCACCAGAAGATGTGGATGGTTGGAATGAGGGTTGTGGAGAGAAATGAGGAAGCTGAGGTGAGAGAGGGGCATGAAAAGGAATGTCACCTTCAGTAGGAACTTGAGGCTGATCCTCATTCACAGGAGGCTGATCCTCTTGACCTAGGGGCTGGTCCCCTTCAGCTGGAGGCTGTTCCTCTTGTGCTTGGGGCTGATCCCCTTTAACCTGAGGCTGGTCCTCCTGAGCTTGGGGCTGTTCCCCCCTGATCTTGAGGCTGTTCCTCCTGAGCTTGAGGGCCTCAACCACAGCTGGCCCTCTTCTAATTTGATTGCCCTCCAATCTAAATCCCATAAACTTCTGGATATTCTTAAAGGTGTAGATGTTGACTTGGGAATAGATTGGGACTTCTCATTCTCCAGGGCACACCAAAGTGCTGAAATACTGAGGTCAAGTGTGCTGCAAAAGGTAATGATCTCTTTAGGTCTTTCTTTGTTGTTTCAGAGATGATTTGAAGCATTATGACATTGAGATTGACTTGATGTCTTTGACCATACAGTAAGAATAAACCTTTGAATGTCTGTCAATCTGTCCCTTCCACCACCTTGAGGAGTGAAATGGTGGTCAAAATGTGGTGGATGACCCTTAACACAGGTGGAAATGTATTGGCATTGAACCTGGTTACATAGGTCTGTTTGGGATCTGATGCATCTGCAGGAAGGCCTGTCAAGATGGAATAGGCTTCATGTAGATCAAATTCAAACTCATGATAGTCTGCCCCTTCAACTGGCACTTTGAAAATGGAGGCAGCTATTTCAGTTGGCATATCTATGGCTATTCCTTTAACTTTAGATTCATATCCTTCTTCTGTGCAGGTGAGGTTCTTGTAGAATTCTCTAACTAATCTTGGATAACAGACTTGAAACTCAGAAATAAAGGGTATCCAAGATTGAAAGGAGAAATAGGTTTGAATTCAGGAAAAGAGTCTGCTAGCTGAATGTCTGATAGGTCTAGAATTCGGGGCTTCAAAATCAACTTGGCTGCACTGACTGACTCTGAGGGAATATCCTCTTGAGACTCAGAAGAAGAGGAGATGATTCCTCAGGGTTCTCAGAAGAATCGCCCGGAATTTCTGTTCTAGGGTTTGGAGGAGAACTACCTCTTCCTGAAGATGATGGTCTACCTCTCTTGTTGCCCTTTGAGGTGCTGAAGAGGATCCTGGTTGCTCGGCAGGATCATTCCTTCGCTTAGACCTTCTTTCTGACTGGGCAACGACACTTTCTGCCGGAATCGGCCTAGAAGAGGCACTGGACCTTGCGCCACGGCGGGACCCAATTTCCTGACCATGGTGCAAAGGAGAGTGGAATTCGGAGAGGAGATGGAAGAGTGGAGAGGTGATGGAAAGAGGATGAGAGAGAATGGTGAAGATTTCTTGCCGGGGATGAAAAGAGGCCGTCGGGTCGACCTGATGCCTAATAGAGGTGCAGTGGTGCACTGCCCCGCAGGCACAAATAAGGCTTATCATGAACCCAAACGGTTTGAAAAGGGTCTGGCAAGAAGGCAGTGTCGACACATGATGAGGGTGTGTCGACCTGACCGAAAGTGTGTCGACACGAGAGAGAATTGTGTCGACACGGCCTTTGAAGAAACTTTGAATCTTTGAGAGGAAATTTTTGAGAAATTAGGGACATCTTTAGAATGATAAACAATGAGAGGAATTATCAATTCAAGGATTTTTAAGAGGCTTAAAATTCATTTGTTATATTTTGCAAAAATTCATCACAGTTCAAGTTTTTCAAACAATTTCCAACAGGATATTAGCATTCCAAGACTTGAATCAACAAAATGAGAAATTGAGGGATATAATATATCTAACAATCAACTATGAACTACCATATTTCTCAATTTTAAAGAATTAAAGATGTCATCTAGACTAAATGCAGTTGTGTTGAAAATAAACACAATCTTAAGGAACAACTTAATGAGAAATGAAGATGATTCTTTCTAGACAAATCTCCAATAATGTTCACATTTTGTTCTTTTAACAAACTGTCAAATGATATAAATCTCTTGCACTCAAGTACTAGTGCTTTTTACACACCATAGTCCTGGTTACTTAAGATTTAGTCATTGTCAAGTCTCAAAGGGGTAAATGATGGCCTTTTGACATGAAAATATACGTTTTTCAGACGCCAATATTTTCAATTACTCAGTCATCATCAAAAGCATAGCACATTTTGCTTTTGTTTTGAATTTATTTTTTTGTTTTCCCCTTTGAACAGAGTTAGCAATAGTGCCTCATGACATACATGGCACTTCATTCATTGTGAAGGTGTGCAGTTTCTCAGCACAAGTGCCATTGCTCTGTTGGATTTTAACAATTTTTGGAGAGTTTGTGAGATAGAATTCAAATACATTCAATCATCAGTTGCAAACAAGAAATGTTTTAAGTTCAAAGCACAAGTTGATGTTTAGTCTAGGAGAGATCTGAATTTCTGTGGGTTGAGAGATATAGTTGAAAGTTGATTAGAGAAAAATATAATAGATCACTCAATGGTTCATTTTGAGACTCTAGACTTCTAAATGATGACATCATGCAAGAATTGATGAAATTCAAGAAAATTTTTGAATTTTGCAAAGTCATGACTTGTGAATTTTCTAGCTCCCCCTGAGATGATGATTTCAACCACTTTTCATCAAAATAAAGATATGTAAATTTTGGAAATCAGAAAGTTTTTCTTCTTGGACAACGAGGACTTCCCCTCAACAATTGCATATCCATTTCTTGGTACTTGGCGGAGACACATACTCTCGCATAGTGAAAGTGTCCAGACAGGCATAACCTGTCCTTCTCCAAGTCACCATTTGATATACCAAGAAGTTTCAATACAATAAGAGTTGAAGAATTCATTATCAAAAAAAAAGGAAGTGAAAATAAGCAAGTTTTTGAAATCAGAAAAGGTATCCTCTTTGAACAGTAAAAGCTCCCCCTCAACAATTGCATATCCATTTCTTAGTACTTGACGGAGACATATACTCTCGCATAGTGAAAGTGTCCAGACAAGCATAACTTGTCCTTCTCCAAATCACTATTTGATATACCAAGAAATTTCAACACAATCAGAGTTGGAGAATTTATTGTAAAAAGGGAATAGAATTGAAAGTGAGAGAGATAAAACAATGTAACTGAAGGAAGCAAAGAATTATGAAATGCAAAGAACTCCCCCTTAGACCATGCATAGCACTCAACCCAAACCTTGAGAGAGATCAAGAAGGTGGACATTTACAAAGACCAAGTTCTCTCCTTAAAGATGAAAATCTGTTTTCAGGAAGGGGTTTAGTGAATATGTCTGCAATTTGTTTTTCAGTTTCAATAAAATGGAGTTCAAAAGATTTCTTTGCAACCTCATCTCTCAAGAAATGATGCCTAATTTCAATGTGTTTTGTTCTGGAGTGCTGAATGGGGTTTTTAGATAAATTTATGGCACTAGTGTTATCACATAGGATGGGTACACACCCTAAATCTTGGTTGTAATCAAGAAGTTGATGTTTCACCCAGAGAATCTGAGTTCCACATCTACCAGCAGCAACATACTCAGCCTCTGCAGTTGACAGAGCAACTGAATGTTGCTTCTTAGAAGCCCAAGAGATAAGGCACCCACCTAGAAATAGACACAAGCCACTTGTGCTTTTTCTATCTAATTTGCACCCAGCATAATTAGCATCACAATAGGCAAACAGATCTAACTTGCAACCAGCAGGATACCAAATACCTAAGTCACATGTTCCAACAAGATATTTGAAAATTCGTTTAACAGCAAGCATGTGACTTTCTTTAGGATTAGATTGGAATCTAGCACATAAACACACAGAACTGAATATCAGGTCTAGAAGTTGTAAGATAGAGCAGAGAGCCAATCATACCTCTGTAGGTCTTTGGATCTACTGACTTACCAGATGGATCTTCTTCTAGTTTAGCATTATTGCCATTGGTGTGCTTGAGTGCTTAAGGTTTTGAAAGTCAAACCTCTTAATAACTCCTTGACATATTTGGTCTGACTGATGAAGATTCCTTCAGTTGTTTGGTTCACCTGCAATCCCAAAAAGAATGTTAAATCTCCCATTAAGCTCATTTCAAATTCATTCTTCATTTGATTTGAAAATTCTGTGCAAAGGCCTTTATTGGTGGAGCCAAAAATTATGTCATCAACATAAATTTGGACCACAATTATTTGATTTTTTATTATTTTTGTGAACAATGTTTGATCAACATTACCTCTAGAATATCCTTTTTCAAGTAAAAAGGAACTCAACCGGTCATACCAAGCTCTTGGAGCTTGCTTAAGACCATAGAGAGCCGTATTAAGCTTGAAAACATGGTTAGGATATTTTTCATTTTCATATCCAGGAGGTTGTTCAACAAAAATTTTTCCTTTATATATCCATTTAAGAATGCACTTTTGACATCCATTTGATAGACTTTGAATTTCATGGAGGATGCAAAAGCAAGGAAAATTCTGACTGCTTCTAGTCTAGCTACAGGGGCATATGACTCTTCAAAATCAATTCCAACTCTTGATTATACCCCTTTGCAACTAGCCTAGCTTTATTTCTAATTACTTGACCAGATTCATTCAATTTGTTTCTGAAGACCCATCTAGTGCCAATCACTGCTTGGTCACTAGGCCTATGTACTAATTCCCATACTTGATTTCTTTCGAATTGATGAAGCTCATCATGCATGGCATTAATCCAATCAGAACTGGATAAGGCTTCATCAATTGACTTGGGTTCAATTGGGAAATTAGAGCTAGTGAGTCTTCTTCAATATTTTGCAAGAAGGATGATCTGGTCCTTACTCTTCATTCAAATTGCCAACTACACTGTCTAATGGGTGATCTCTCAGATATCGAGGTTCAGAAATTACATGTTGAGAAGTATCCACTTCTGGAGCAATGTTACCTGACCCATTTGAAGATGGTGAATTGTTCAGGTTCTCTTCATTGTTGACAAGCTCCTCAACAGTTGGTGAAGAATCCACAATGAGGTCATCCTCTTCATTGTCTTGTCTTTCCCTGCAAGATTTAGAATCATTAGTGGAAAAGAAATTTTCATCAAAAATAACATGTGGAGATTCTTCAACTGATTTGGTTTTTAGAATGTACACTTTAAAAGCCCTTGACACTTCAGAGTAGCCAAGGAAGATAGCTTCCTGACTTTTAGCATCAAACTTGTCAAGGTTTTCTTTGTTATTATTGTGTACAAAGCATTTGCACCCAAAAGTTTTAAGTATGAAACAATTGGCTTTTTGTTTTTCAACAATTCATAGGGGGTTTTTCTGATCTTTGGTCTGATCAAAGCTCTATTTAGGATATGATTAGTTGTGTTAACAGCTTCAGCCCAGAAGGATTTGGGCAGATTACTTCCTAAGAGCATGGATCTAGCCATTTCCACAAGAGTTCTATTCTTTCTTTCCACAACTCCATTTTGTTCTGGAGTTCTAGGTGAAGAAACTTGTGAAATATTTGAAATCAGCACATAGATCAGAAAAGGATGTGTTATCAAATTCACCCCCATGATCAGTTAAAATGTTTTTGATTTTATATGGATAAGTTTTAAGATAGTGGTACAGAAATTTCTGAATTCAAGGCAAGTATCACTTTTGTGGTGATAGAAAGATAACCCAAGTAAATCTAGTGAAATCATCAATGATTACAAACCCATATCTTTTGCCACTTACTTAGAGCTCTCTGTTGGCCCAAAAGGGTCCATGTGAAGAAGTTCTAGTGGCCTAGATGTAAGTACCTCATTGAAGGTTTTAAAAGATTTCCTAGTTTGTTTTCCTTTAGCACATATCCCACAAACTTGATTTCAACTTTAGGAAGGAGATTCAGGAAGACCCTTAACCAAATTCAATCTTAATAACTTATCCATTGTTTCTGACTTGCATGGCCAGTCTTTTGTGCCAAGTCCATGCAATTTCATCTTTATTTGCAACAAAACAAAGATTTTCAGAAAAGTTTTTATTAAGGTTGATCATGTAGACATTGTTTTCTCTTTTTCCAAAGAATTTGATTTTATCAGTGAATCAATTATCTTACAAAAATCAGATTCAAACACAACTTTGTGACCTTTGTCACATAGTTGGCTGATACTGAGCAAATATAATCAAGACCATCAACTAATAAAACATTATCTACTGAGTTTGAAGAAGTTTGACCACCTTTCCAGATCCAATGATCTTTCCTTTTTTTTACCTCCAAAGTAACTGACCCCCCTCCTTTTCAGCAGAAAGAGAATTTTTTGCTCTATCTCCAGTCATGTGTCGTGAACACCCACTGTCAAGGAACCATACATTGGGGGGTGCACGACCTTCCTGCAACAAGATCATGGAGAGAAGATTTTGTAACCCAACAGAGTTGGGACCATCAGAATGTTTGGACATGGTTAGCAAATCCTTTCTCACCCATATTTGACTGTTTTTTGATTTTGTTGGTTAAATTGGTGGTTTCAGTTTGTTTGTTCTGTTTTTCCACCTTGTTCTTTTTTTAGGATGTGCACCAGGTGTAGTTTTTTATTTTTTTTATTGAGATAAGTTCGAGGAGGTGGAATCGGGATTTGTTGGTACATCCAAAGATTGGATGAAGAATTGAGGATTATACCAACAGGGGTTGTTATACCATTGGCTCCAAGAACTGATCCAATCATCTTGAAATGTTGTCTTGGAGGTCCAAGGTTTTTCATGAATTATTTCTTTTGATTTTTTCTTATTTTTCAAATTTTTATCTGAATTTTTGGTTGAGTTGTTTGCAGCTTTTGATGTTGAGCAGGTCGACCTGTCTTTGACTGGTGTCGACACAACAGCCACAGAAGCCTTCTTCTTGTGGACTGGTGTCGACCTGTCAGGAGACTGAGTCGACCTGGTTGTCTTCTTTTGTTTTTGAGTTTTTGAATTTTGATGTTTTGTTTGAGGTTTTGTTGTCTGCTGTTTGTTGAATTCTGTGTTTTCAAGATTAGGACCCTTGACAAATTTAATTAGTGGTGCTTGTTTCTTTTTCTCACCAGATTTGTCTTTGATGGGTTTCTTTTTGTTGAATCCTAATCCATGGGAGGTGGTTGTCATGTTGGATCCTAGCAATGCCTCTAGTTTATCTTGGCCTTTTGTGAAGGTTTGGATAACCTCCTCCCTTTCCTTTAGCTGGTTTTTAAGAGTTATAATTTCTTCAATTTTCTGTTGTTTTTCTTGTTTTTCAATTTCCAGCTTTTCAGTTAGGTTCTGAATTCTTGGGAGGCCTTTTGAGAGCAAGTTTTAGTCATCAATAAGGTTCAGGAGATTTTCTTTTCTTCAAGTAATTCTGTTACTTCAGTTTCCAGTTCACAAGTTCTATGGTTTGAAGATTGGTTATGGTAAAGATTTTCAATTTTCTTTTTGATGTGTTTGTTTTCTTTTCTCATTTCAGAATATCTTTCAACCAGTTCTGCATACACATCCTGCCAATCTTCAACAGTAAAGTCTTCAAAGAAGTATTTACCTTTTCATCTGTGCTGTTGGCCATGAAGCAAACCTCCTCACTCTCAGAGCTTGAGGATTTCTTCTCTTCTTCTTCCTCACTTGAGTCTTCGTCAGACCAAGTGGCCACCATGGCCTTTGGCTTCTTGTACTTCTGGAATTTTTTGTGCTTATCCTTCTTGTTCTCAGGACACTCTCCCTTCATGTGTCCTGGTTTGTTGCACCTGTAACAGACAATATTTTCGTCAGTTTTGTAATTCTTGTTGAAATTAAGAAAGGTGTTTTTCTTACATGAGAAAATTTCTTTTTCCCAGCCATTTTCCTTTTCTATATTTCAAGAATTTCCTGAATTGTCTGGTCATGAGGGCAATCTCATCCTCATTTGACTCAGACTCTTCAGAGCTTGTCTTTTCCTGACTTTTATCTTTATTGCTTGAAGAGGCCTTAAGTGCCATAGGCTTGGTCTTAATTATGTGTTTCATTTCTTTTTAAGTTGATTTCATATGTCATTAAGGATCCAATCAATTCATCCAAAGAGATTTTGACAAATCTTTTGAATCTTCAATGACAGTGGCCTTAGTATGCCAAACTGAAGAAAGTGAATGCAAGATTTTTCTTACCAAGTCTGCATCAGTGTATTCCTTACCCAAGGCTTTCAGTCCATTGACTATCACCATGAACCTGACAAACATTTCAAAAATATTTTCGTTAGACTTCATCATAAAAAGTTCATATTCTGAAACTAAAATATTTGCCTTATCTCCTTGACCTGAGATGTTCCCTCATAGAGTAATTCGAGTTTATCCCACATCTCTTTGGCAGATTTGCACATAGAGATTCTCGAATACTCCTTGGGATGGACGCACATTGAATCATGTTCATGGCACTATAATTCAATGTGGCTTTCCTTATCTGTTCCCTTGTCCAGGTATCTTCTTCTCCCTGGTTCTCATAGGGACCCATCTCAACTACTTTCCAGATCTCATAGTTCTGGGCCCTCAGAAATACTTGCATTCTATTCTTCCAATAAGAATAGTCCGTTCCATTAAAGAATGGTGGCCTATTTATGGAATGGCCCTCAGCTATGAAACCCTTTGAATCCATGACTCTAAAGAAATTGCACAGAGAAAGAACTAAGCAAGCAAACAACAAACGAGCAAACACTTAAACACACCACACTCAGAACAAAAACTGCTCAGATCAAATCAGATCGATGTAAACCCGCTCTGATACCAATTGAAGGATCGAGAAAAGGTGTGGATAAGATCTAGAAGGGGGGGGGATGAATAGATCTATGCCACTTTCTGCGGAGCTTAAACAGTTTAAAAACACTTTTGAATCAGAGGCAATTTTATCAGTGAAAAACCACAGATCTGATGATATTTGAGTGAGTTGGTAAAAGCAGATATGAAATCAGTTGATTAAGTGAACTTTAAACGATCCTATGCAAGCATCTAACGGATAATGAAATCAAACCACAGATAGACAAGTGCACCAGGATTTTTAGGTGGTTCGAAAATCACCCAAGTGATTCCTACATCCACCCCTCACACCCGTGAGGATTCACTAACACAACTGGGTACACCCCCTGGAGCCTGACAACTCCAACACTTGAGAGCTTACAACTCACACACACTTCTAGAGCAAGACTACTCTAGAACAACTGAGCAAGACTGCTCAACACACCCTTGAGTTAGACAACTCAAACTGAGCACGACGGCTCACAACAACCTGAGCACAATGCTCACACAACTTGAGCACAATGCTCACACATGATTGCTAGACACCAACTCAAGACATAGACCTTCTAGCAATAGATCTAGTCGAAATGAGAACACTAATGAGAGATATGCAGAAGCACTTGCATAATCTCAAAAGATATCTCAGAAGAACAAAAGTACAGTGAATTGTATTAAATAGCTTCGTTCTTCAAGTGTACTCCCTTGTAGAAGCTTGGATTGGGAAGAAGCTTGCAATCTTGAAGTCCAACGCCGATGCTCTGCACTTTGAGTTGTTGGATCTTCCTTGAATTCTTCTCCAACGAAGGCTTCTACAGGATCTGCTTCCTTGGAATGCTTCTGAGGATTCTTCAGGGATCACACTCCAATTCTCACACTTGGATTGGTGAGAATTGGTCTTCTGGAAGCACAGGAGAGCAGAGGAGGGAGACAACCTCTTGCAGCCGCCAGGAACTTTCAGGAGGCTCTAAGAGTTTTGGTTGGTCTCTCTTGCGTGGATGGAGGGCCAATAGAGGTCCTTTTATACCAAAAGAGTCCAAAGATACCTTTTAGGTATAAGGGCACACGATCCTAGGTTGATTCCCATCGCCTGGGCTGACACGTGGCACCATCCACTTTAAGATGAAAACTTCCCGTAGTGTGTCGACCTGCCCTGGTGGTGGTGTCGACACACTGTCCAATTATGGAAAATGCTGTTCTGGGAAGAAGGTCCCGTGTCGACCTGCTCTGGGAGTGTGTCGACCTGCTGTCCCAATTCTTCAAACTGCTGTTCTGGGAACTGGATCTAGTGTCGACCTGCTCTAAGAGTGTGTCGACCTGGGTGGACTGATTTTTGAAAAACTGCAACTCGTGTCGACACACTCTTGACTTGTGTCGACACAGTCTCAACATTTTTGCACATTTTGCCTTTGAATCTGTGTTGTTGTGTCGACACATTGATGGGTGTGTCGACATCTTTTGCATAAAAAATTGTGTACCTGAAATTAAACACATATATCATTAGTTAAATGATTTATCATGAACATCAATGATAATGTGATTTGAAATATGCTTTTTGAACATTGATTTCAGGTATGATGTTTTTGACATGTTTCAATTGAATTGCTTTAAAATTACCTCTTGTCATCATCAAAATAGGAGGGATTGATATGAATATGCATTCAACCCACAGAGGAGCTCAGAGGTGCGGGCTGTGGGCGATTGAGATGGTGTGTGTGAAGCCCATCCGTGCGGAGATGGTGGGCAGAGAGCTCGGGCGCCTATTTAAGAGCCAAGGTCCTCAGAGCAGGGGCTTCTCTAGTTCGATTTTTTGGTTTTTAGTTTAGCATTTTGGGTTTTTCTTTCTGGGTTGGGCATTTTTAGGGATTTTCCTCTGTTCTTCTGTAAAGGTTTGGGCATTTGCGATTTTGGCTATAGCATTTGGGGATTTGTTGAGGTTTTCTTCTTGTTGTTTGTAGTTTCTGGGAGGAGATTGATGTTCTCATTTCTTCTAAGTTTAGAGTTCGATCTAGGGGATTTTATTTCCATTTCTTCTGTTTTCTTTCCTCCGTTGCTCGAGGACTACTGTAATTTTTCTTATGGCTTCTTCTTTTCTTCCATTTTCTGTTGGCTGCTGTGTGAGAGGAGACGAGTTCTTCTGCTTACATTGTTTTCTTCCTTTCTTCTGTGCTAATTCCATCTCTTCTGTGCTGCTGTGAGTGATTCGGAGTTCAGAATTGTTCTTTCCCTTTCTTCTTCGGTGTTCTTTCTTCCATTTCTTCTGGTTGGAGAATCAGCATCATGGAGTTGTTATATGCATTTCTTGTTTTGTGAGAATAAAGGAGAATGATCCAGGGGCAATCTATTTCCATTTCTGCTGTGTTAATTCCATTTCTTTTGTGTTCTGTGAGGCATCCGAGGACAATTACAATTGTTTGCCTGTTTTCTGCTTTTCTTGCTGTAAGATTCGACTGCAGAGGATTGGGAATTAGTTCGACTACATTGTTCTTCACCTCTTTTGTGTTCAAGAGAGATCGATCCAGTGTGTTGCAGGGTACAGTGATCTGAAATTTTAGTTCATCTTATTCTCCGTGCAAATCTTTGATTGAGTTCTTTAATTTCTTCCCTGTCTCGTTTTGATCCATGTTCTTCAGTAATAGCATGTGGCTTCCAATTTAGCAACAATTAATTTCTGTTTCTTATTTCCTGTTCAATATTTGAGTTGTGAGGACAGTGGTTCCGTGTTTCTTTCTTTTAGATTTCTATTGCATTGGTGTTCTTATTTTGTTTTTCTGGGCAGATCAAGAATTTGATCTTATAGTTTTACATTTCTGTTGTTATTTCTTATTGTTTGATCCCTCAATTGAGAGGGTACAGTGATACCAAATTTCTCTAATTTCAATACTGCTTGTTCTTTCATTAAGTTTGACATGTCGAGTGTGAGGGATTTGATTGGTGTTGTTTATAGAATTGATTTTAATGCAATATTATTTTGGTGAAAATATGTTCGTTAGAATGGTTTCAAGTCAAAGTAGTTTAATTCAAGCTTTATTCAGCCTCTTTGTGGATATGACATGTTCTCACCACTTTGCTAGTTCATCTTTACTATTTTAAGTTTGTGAGATAGTTTAGAGAAGGTGAGTATATTGACGTGTGCGAAGAACTCTGGACAATGAAAGTACACAGTCAACAATGCCGCGTTCATCTTGGCGCCGTTGCCGGGGAGGCATTAGAGTTTGATTTAAATTTGCTTTCATTTGATTTTATTTGCATTGGGCTTTCTATTGACTTGTTATTGGGCTTTTCATTTCAGATTTGCACATAAGAAGGAACATGGAGGTTGGGCTTGACATTTGAAGCCCATTGGAGAGGAGAGCTTGCTGAATTGATTTCACATTTGTTTTTAATTCATAATTTTAGATAGAAGAGTGGAGAGAATTTGTAGTGAGGATTTCATGTATTCTCTGTGCATGTACAGAGATTTCTTTTCCGTTGGCATGTAATAATTGGCCTTTTGGTGGTTTGAATGGTTGGGAATTAGTTTATAGTATCACCTTATAGTTCTTAGTTAAGTCTCATTTCATTTCATTTAGTTCAAAAACCAAATAAAAAAAAAATAAAATCTAAAAAAATTTCCAAATCGCTCTTTCATGTTAGCTGTTTGATTTGTAAATAAAAATTTCATCTTTTTAAGATTAGAAACACTTGCTTTAGGACATTCATCATTTTAATTGTCACTTGAATTTCATTTCTTTTCTGCATTGAAGAGTGCGGGGAAAGGTAGGTTTCTAACTCTTGTTTCATGCATTAGACTTAGCATTAGAAAATCTGTGTTTGGACTTGCTTATTTTGCATTTCATATTTGTAAAAGGGACTGCTTAAGGGCATCACCCTTTAGAAATAATAAAGATAGGTGAGGATTTCATTCATCACCCTTTCCTTTTCCCAAAAATCACAAAAATTTTCACATTCTTTCATTTGCCTAAACTTTCAATAAAAACCAGTAGACGTGCCCTAGGTTCATAATTAGATTTATCCTTTCTTAATTCCAAAAATTTCTCTTTAAGTCTGGTGTCTAGGATTAGAGGTTAAAAGCTTATGCTTAGTGAGCTAGAGGTTATTTAATTGGGTCCTTGCGAAAGCAAGGGGGGCCTCCCTCTACTCCACCTCTTACCTGGCCGGTACAAGAAGAGTTAGGATTGGTTTAAGCAAGTATAATCCGATTTTGAGAAAAATACATAGGTCCAAGGAACACTTAGTGTTTAGGTTAATTTGTTTTGAAATGTTTGTTTGTTTGTGTTTGTTCATAAAAATTCAAAATCAATAAAAAGTTCAAAAATCAAAAGTAGAAGGTTTTCAACTGTGCATGCTTGGTAGACTTCCCTGAACTTAGATTTGGCTCAACCTATAGACGAGATTGAAAGATTCATTCATAGGATGGCCAACCAAGACCAAAACCAAGTTGCTAGGAATGTAGAGGAGGTCGCACCCAGACAGATGAAGAGTACTTTATTCCTTCTGATTATCAACCTGCTAGTTGCATCAGGCCAGAAATTACTGCAAATCATTTTGAAATCAAGCCAGGAACCATTCAGATGTCGCCATCCTTTTATGGCATTCCCATTGAAGAACCTTATAAGCATATAGATGAGTTCCTAGAGATTTGTTCAACTGTCAGAATCCAAAATTTCACTGAAAATGCCTTGAGACTGACCCTATTTCCATTCTCTTTGAAAGACAAGGCCAAACATTGGTTAGGAACCATAGGGAGAACCATTAGAACATGGCCAGAAATGTAGCAGGAGTTCATGAAGAAATTTTACCCCATTGGCCGCAATAACACCATGAGAAGAGCTATAACTGGATTCTCCCAACACCCGGGAGAGTTAATTCATGAATCATGGGAGAGATTAAAGGAGTTGCTTAGAAAATGCCCCCACCATGGTCTGTCGAGGTGGCAAATAGTCCAAGCTTTTTATGAAGGATTGACATAATCAAATAGGCAGATGGTTGATGCTTCGTGTGGAGGAGCATTCATGACTAAGAGCGAGGATGAGACATATAATCTGTTTGAAACATTGAGTGAAAATTCTATCAATCATGCCTCACTCCACTCTTATGAGAGACATTAGGACCTTTAAAGAAGGCAGGGTTGTATGAATTAAGAGGGAGAGGAGAATCAGATTCTAGGGTAGAAGATTTGCTAGATAGACTTGATCAGAGATTGGAGCAGAAGTTGGAACAAAAATTTGATATATTACTGTCTTTAACTAGGCGAGCCACACCAAAATTTCTCAACCACCTAAAACTTGCTCTATGTGTGCTAGCTCAGCTCACCCTACCAGTGCTTGTCCCACTATTGCCCAATTTCCTCCTTTTATTCAAGAACAAGTCCAAGCTGCCCAAGATTTTTACA
Organism: Colocasia esculenta; assembly: GCA_014218235.1. Lineage (NCBI taxonomy): Eukaryota > Viridiplantae > Streptophyta > Magnoliopsida > Alismatales > Araceae > Colocasia > Colocasia esculenta. Next base: position 15,029 of record JACBKR010003536.1, read on the forward strand.
AACCCTCTTACGATCCATATTCTAACACATACAACCCTGGTTGGAGAAATCACCCAAACTTTTCATGGAAAAATCAATCTGAACAAGTGTCTCAACCTTCTTTTAAGCAATCCATGTACGATCAATCCTATCCCAATCAGAATTCGAGTTTTGGCCAATCTTCTTACTCCAAACCTCCACAAGTCCAAGGAAATAAAAATTCCAATCAATTTACTCATACCAATTTCCAGCAACCTTCATATAATCAACCATCACCTCCTCAGCCCAATTGGGAAGATAAAATGAATCAACTCCAAAACATGATGGTGACTCTATGCCAAACTGTGCAAGAACAACAAAGTCAATATCAAAATAAAAACCAAAATTTTCAACAAAATTGGCAAGGATAGAGTCCCAGATTGCTGATGTATGTCAAAGGAGGGAGTCAGGCCAGCTGTCGAGTCAAGCTATAGAAAACCCAAGGAACAACCCTCCTGGATTTTATCAGAATCAGCAATACCATCAAGTCCAGGGGTACAGACCACCTGCTCGACCAAATGCACCTCCACCATGAAACCCACAACAAGCTTTTGTCTAGAACATTCCAGCACAGCAAAACCAGAATCAACCTATACAATAGGACCATCCTCCTGCTCAAGCTAGGGTCCCCCAAGTGGAAAATGTTAAAACTGTGTCTACTTTAAGAAGTGGAAAATCAGAATAAATCCTCACGCACACATGTCAACATTGAATGAGGATAAAGAAAATGAAGTTGAAATTGAAATTGAAGAAGAGAATGAAGAAAATGTTCAAAAAGAAAAATCCAAGGGAAAAGATAAAATGACTGAAGATCCTCTAGACAAAATCAAAATGAATGAAGACCCAAGCTGTTACATTCCAAGAGTCCCTTTTCCTGAAGCCTTAAAGCCAAAATCCAAAAGCATACCTACTGGTAATGAAGAACTCTTGGAACTCTTTAAGCAAGTTCACATCAACATTCCTCTCCTTGATGCCCTCAAGTATGTGCCTGCTTATGCCAAATTCTTGAAAGAAATGTGTACTCCCAAACGTGAAGTGAAGAATAAAACTGAAACAATCATTCTTCTAGAAACTGTGAGTGCCATTATCTTAAACCAACTCCCTAAAAAGCTTAAAGATCTAGGCACTCCACTAATTCATTGCACCATCAGTGGAGTCACTTTTGAAAGTGGCCTTTTGGATTTGGGAGCCAGTGTTAATCTCCTACCTTCTGCTATTTTTGAGAAATTCAAATTAGGAGAATTGAAACCCACTTCTGTTGTCCTTCAACTAGTCGATCGTTCTGTCACCACTCCTAAAGGCTTAGTTGAGGATGTTATTGTGAAAATCAATGATTGTTACTTCCCTGCCGATTTCATCATTCTAGACATGAACACTCCTCAAGATTTAACTCAGTCCACCATCATCCTTGGTAGACCCTTTTTGCCACAGCTAGAGCTAGCATTGATTGTGCTACCGAGATGATGGATATATCATTTGAGGATAGGAGGGTTAGTATCAATATTTTTGGGGCATCTAGGCACCATAATCAAGGAGAGAGTTGTCTAGTGGTAGACTCCTTGGAGGAATCTTATGAGGAAGAAACAATAGACCAACCTTGTGCTCTAGGGTTTGAGGGAGAGGAAGGACAATTTAGTTCCACGTTTCAGGATAATGATCCATCATTTCCATTAGAGTGTCCTCCTAAGGTTGAGCTAAAACCACTCCCTGCTAGTTCAAAGAACATCTTTTTAGGAGAGAATGAGACTTGGCCCATCATAATTGCTAGCAATCCTGTAAAGCCAAAGCCAAAGCCAAAAATCTACAAAGCCAAAGCCAAAACATTCCATGATAAACACATTCACAGAAAATTTTTTCAAGTGCATGATAAGGTCTGGCTATTTAATTCTAGGCTTCGTCTGTTTCCAGAAAAATTGAAGTCCCGATGGGATGGTCCTTACACTGTTGTCAAAGCTAACAATGGTGCTGACATTATTCTTGATCCTAAAACTGGACAATCATTCACTGTTAATGGGCAGAGATTAAAGCACTTCTTTGAAAGCCCATCTTCTTTAAAAATTGAGTCTACCAAGCTAGCTGAGCCAAATGGAGCCTAATTGCGTCCGGCTAAGACGATAAACTTAGCACTCTTGGGAGGCAACCCAAGTGTACAAATTCCCTTTATCAGGTATTTCTGTCTTACTTTCTTTTTCTGTAAATAAGTAGGGGGGAGAGGTAGAATAAGCATGCATTCATAGTCTCCATCCTAACTAAAGTTTCATTTTCTTTCATTATATTGAGCATGTGCAAATAAAAGAAAATTTCACAATGTTTCATCTTTGAATAAAAATGAGTGGCATTATGCAACCCAGACTATGTGTCTGATCTTTAACCATTAAAATTTTGTAGTTGTCACATTCCTTTGCAAACATCCATGTTAGGTAACCTCTAGTAAAGGATTACATGTACTTCTTGTCTACCTTATGTAAGGATTTATGGCAAGAGGTTTTCATACACACACTACATCCACTTAGACTAGCTAACCCGAATGTAGCAAATTTGTCAAGGCTAGTAGGAGAGAGGTGATTGGTTTCTCCTCCTTCCTTAAGTGAATTGTGAAGGAAGTGAAGGCATGTGATCAAGGAACCTGACTATCCATCCTTCCTTTAAGAGGAAAAGAAAAGAAAAGAAAAGCAAAAGCAAAAGAAAAAAAAATCCATGAAAAATGCCATGGATCTGAGTAAAGTTGGACTCGCTACTCTTGAAAAGATGGGTTGTGCAGCATTATGGATGAAAAAGAAAGAAAAATCCTAAGTGCAAAAGTGCAAATAAAGGTGCAAAGTCCTCAACTCAAAGAAATAATCCTCAAGGAAGTTGGGTAGAATGGAACTGAGAGAACAACTCAATCTGACTGAGCAAGGATCTTATTCCACAATTCTTTTCTTCTCCCTCGAATTAATCTAATCTCAGTTACTAGCTGAGGCAGAGAAGCTCCATGAGGGCTGATGTGAACTCTTAAGTGAGCTATCATTTGTGCACAAATTTCTTGCCATAAGCCCTTACAATTAGAAAAGACATATCTCTACATTAATCTTTACCTGATGTCTGTTTAGCATAAGACATTACATCCTCTAGTTCTACATTTGGAGTAATTTTTATTGCTAAGGGACTAGCAATGTTCAAGTAGGGGGGAGTGATAACTGCAAAATTTTTTGTGTTAAATTTCATACATTTAGTTAATTTTAGACATCAATTGTAGATAAATAATGTGCAGTTTGACTTTAATTTTCAGTCTATTCATGTTTAGGTTTTTAAACATATTAGTTGACATTGGGTTAGAATACACATGTTAGATTTTCATTCAATAAGTCATTTTGTTTCAGATTGACTAATCATGTTCATTGTCTTTTCACAAGTACACTTTGGGAAATAAAAGATTTGTGTTGTATATAAATACTTCTTGTCGCAATAACATTTTTTTGTAAACATCATTTAGTGTTAGATAAGTATGATTTTGTAAATAAATAAATAAATAAAACCTTTTAAATACCCTACGTAATCCCACACACTCCATTTAATACTCTTTTTTTCCTTTCTTCCCACCAGGTGTGAAGGAGGATCTGGGCTGCTACAGAGGTGGGCTGCTGCGCATCCAGCGAAGGAGAGCTGAGATCTGGTGCGGCCAAGGCCATGCTGTGGGCAGCAATAGAAGAGGAGCGGAGGGCGGATGTCTGCTGGGTGCATGGAGCTGCCGTGTGAAGCAGCTGCGCCATGGGGCATGGGTGCGATGCAGCACTATGGACTAGGGGCACGACGACGTGGCCTGTTGGGCGGTCCTGTGAGCTGGCTGAGGTGGTGCTGGGCATGGGGGCACGGCAGATCCGAAGCTGGGGGCCAGCTGAGGTGGCTGGCAATGGAGGTGGCATGGCTCAAGCGGTGCGGACCAGGGCGTGCGAACCAGGCGCTGTAGAGGTCATGCGACGCAGAGGAGCTCAGGCGGGTGCGGGCTGTGGGCGATTGAGATGGTGCATGTGAAGCCCATCCGTGCGGAGCTGGTGAGGAAGTAGAGAGCTCGGGCGCCTATTTAAGGGCCCAAGGTCCTCAGAGCAGGGGCTTCTCTAGTTCGATTTTTTGGGTTTTTAGTTTAGCATTTTGGGTTTTTCTGGGTTGACCATTTGAGGGATTTCCTCTGTTCTTCTGCAAAGGGTTTGGGCATTTGCGATTTCGGCTACAACATTTGGGGATTTGTTTAGGTTTTCTTCTTGCTGTTGGCAATTTCTGGGAGGAGAATTGATGTTCTTTTCTTCTATGCTTAGAGTTCGATCTAGGGGATTTTATTTCCATTTCTTCCGTATTTCTTTCTCTTGTTGCTCGGAGGACTACTGTAATTTTTCTTATGGCTTCTTCTTTTCTTCCAATTTTCTATTGGCTGCTGTGTGAGAGGAGATCGAGTTCTGCTGCTTACATTTGTTCTTCCTTTCTTCTGTGCTAATTCCATCTCTTCTGTGCTGCTGTGAGGGATTCGAGAGTTCAGAATTGTTTCTTCCATTTCTTCGGTGTTATTTCTTCCATTTCTTCTGGTTTGGAGAATCAGCGTCAGTGGAGTTGTTATATGCATTTCTTGTTTTGTGAGAATAAAGGAGAACGATCCAGGGACAATCTATTTCCATTTCTGTTGTGTTAATTCCATTTCTTTTGTGTTCTATGAAGGCATCCGGAGGACGATTACAATTGTTTGTCTGTTTTTGCTTTTCTTGCTGTAAGAGATTCGACTGTAGAGATTGGGAAATTAGTTCGACTGCATTTGTTCTTCACTTCTTCTGTGTTCAAGAGAGATCGATCAGTGTGTTGCAGGGTACGTGATCTGAAATTTTAGTTCATCTTATTCTCCGTGCAAATCTTTGATTGAGTTCTTTAATTTTCCCCCTATCTCATTTTGATCCATGTTCTTCAATAATGCATGTGGATTCCAATTTAGCAATAATTAATTATGTTTCTTATTTCCTATTCAATATTTGAGTTGTGAGGACAGTGGTTCAGTGTTTCTTTCTTTTAGATTTCTATTGGGTTGGTGTTCTTATTTTGTTTTTCTGGGCAGATCAAGAATTTGATCTTATAGTTTTACATTTCTATTGTTATTTCTTATTGTTTGATCCCTTAATTGAGAGGGTACAGTGATACCAAGTTTCACTAATTTCAATACTGCTTGTTCTTTCATTAAGTTTGACATGTCAAGTGTGAGGGATTTGATTGGTGTTGTTTTTATAGAATGATTTTAATGCAATATTATTTTGGTGAAAATATGTTCGTTAGAAGGTTTCAAGTCAAAGTAGTTTAATTCAAGCTTTATTCAGCCTCTCTGTGGATATGACCTGCTCTCACCTCTTTGCTAGTTCATCTTTACTATTTAAGTTTGTGAGACAGTTTAGAGAAGGTGAGTATATTGACGTGTGCGAAGAACTCTAGACAACGAAAGTACACAGTCAACAATGCCGCGTTCAGATAGCAAACTATTTATTAAATCAAAAGTCAAAAATATATTACTTGTGCAAATTTATGTAGATGATGTTATATTTGTATCTACTGATGAATCCTTGTGCAAGTATTTTGAAAAGCTCATGCAGGGAGAATTTGAGATGAGCATGATGGAAGAGCTCAGCTATTTTCTCAGACTTCAAATCAAGCAAAGCAAAGAAGGTACACATATTTGTCAAGCAAAATACACCAAAGAATTGCTGAAGAAATTTGGATTCGACAATGCTAAACCATTGTCCACTCCAATAAGCACATCCACCAAGTTAGACAGTGATAATGAAGGTATGAAAGTTGACCAAAAACTTTATAGAGGTATGATAGGGTCATTGCTTTACTTGATAGCTAGTAGACCTGACATCTTATTTAGTGTATGTATGTGTGCTAGATATCAGTCTGATCCTAAAGAATCCCATCTAATATCTGTGAAAAGGATTTTTAGATATTTAGCTAAAACTCATGACCTAGGATTATGGTATCCAAAATCATGTGAAACTAGGTTAGTTGGATATTCTGATGCTGACTATGCTGGATGCAAGGTAGATGGAAAAAGCACCAGTGGTGGTTGCTAATTTCTTGCAGGATGCTTGATTTCATGGTCTTCAAAGAAGCAAAATTCAATAGCACTATCAACAGCTGAAGCTGAATACGAAACTGCTGGAAGCTATTGCACTCAACTCTTATGGATAAAACAACAGCTTGAAGACTATGGATTGCACATCAAGACCATCCCTCTGCTGTGCGACAACACAAGTGCGATAAATCTCACGAAAAATCCAGTTCAGCACTCCAGGACGAAACACATAGAGGTCATATATCATTTATTAGAGATCATGTAGCTAATGGTAACATTATATTTCCTTTATGGATACTTTAAATTAGTTAGAAGATATATTTACAAAAGTCTTATCTGAAGAGAGATTTATGCCTCTTACAAGGGATTAGGCATGTGTAATTTGTAATAGATATATCTGTACATAACTAAAATAATAAAATTTCAGAATAATGCTTATCCTTCCCACTGGAATTAAGTAAATCCTTTATTGCTTGCATCATAAATTGCTATGGCGTTTCAGTTTAATTCTTTATTATTTGCGTTATCTTCTCCTCTTTTGTCGTTATCCACATTTATTGCTCTGCCATCTCAAAAGGCAACTTTATGGCTTGCCGTTAAATCTGAAATCCATGCCCCATCGATTTCCTCTCTCTCTTATCTCCTTTGACTTGCCTAGTGCGAAAAACCCTTATCGATTCCAGAATCCCCTCAGTGTGGTTTCAAAAAACCTCTCTGTTCCCGCTCAAATTTCTTGAGGGCTTCTGTTCCTTTCTTCCCCCCGATTCTCCAGAAACCTTCCTTGTTCAATTCCATGGCCGCTTCTGGGAGTTTTGACAGTGTAGGAGGTTACAGCGTCGCCTTCTGCATGGCGGAACAATAGGAACGGTATGTAGCTATCAGGATCAAGATTTGCGGAAATAAGGCAGTGGATATTGCAGATTTAGAGAAGCATGGGATGCATAACATTGTGGAAGCCATTCAGAGGATGAAGTGGATGAAGATGGTCACTGTCTCTGAACCAAGTTATCCATACCTAGCAAAAGCATTCTACACATGTTTGAAGACAGAAGAAGATGGGTTCCTCTCCTCCACAGTAAAAGGTTCATCCATTCATATTGCCTATGATCTTTTGGAGAGGCTTTTTATAGTATCTACAGTTGGTCACAATACAGTGGACTCTGTAGTCATTCATGCAAAGGGGTTAGGCATTATTGGAACAGAACACAAACTAAAGGATGGGAAAATCGACATTAATCAGTTGAATGCATTCAACAGAATTCTACATTTTAGTCTGTCAGATTTTGGTGTCGAGAAGCGCCACCTTTTCTACATGCCCCAAAGGAGATTCAGATATGATGTTTTGGGCCATCCAAAATCAAGATATCAACATGGCTCAAGTTATAATTGAGAGGATGAAGTTTGCTACATAGATGATCTGGGATAAGAAAAACAAGTTGGCAGTATCCCTTCCTTATGCTCATTTGCTTACAAGAATTTTCAAGGATTATGGTATTGACCTAAAGGGAGAAGAGATGGAGAAGATGGGCTAGCCTATTCGGTCCAGGATCTTGAAAAAGAGTGGTTTCTCTCTTATTGGAAGTGTTTGGACAAAGACTTCGGTAGTAGAGGGAGAGGCCATCATTGGTGTAACTCTTGAAGTTCAACCTGTTCAAGAAGCAGAGGCAGAGGCAGATGTCAGAATTGAAGAACTTCCTACAAGGATGATTGAGGAAATAGCTCCTGAGTACATTGAGCCCATTGGGCAATCAACTGAAGTGGTGATCCCCTCTACAGTCCCTGCTCCTACAATTGAAGAATCTGTGATTCTAGAGACCGTTGCTCATGCTGAGGGGGAGTAGGAAAATACTCTCATGGAAGACATTCTAAATACTCCTGCTGCAGATGTTAGTGTAGAAGATAGCCTGGCAGAAGTTGTTTCAGAAACTGTGGCACCAGGCCACACTGAAGATGTTCAAATGGAAGAAGCTCCAGCCCAAGGGGAGTCAGAGATTTAGGGGGAGCCTACTGCTAGTGCCCCTGCAGATCCATTCTAGGAAGGCATTGTTGAAGATGTTTCAGATGATGTTGATGATGATATTGAGCTAGCTATCAGCTTAAGTGGAAAGAAAAAGGGTGTTGCCCCCAAAATTCCTTGACTCACTAGGAAGGCACACCACACATCCAAGAAGAAGAAGATTCTTGTGCACTTAAAGCCAGTTATTGAAAGACTAAATGCACATGGGGAAATTTTGTGCTCTGTTCAGTCTGATATCTCTTCCATTTTTATTAGTCAGAGCACTGGAGCCAAGGAATTTGGAGCAGTTAAAGCTGAGCTTTAAGAGATGAGAGGTGAGTTGGGTTGCTTGAAGAATCTAGTGACAGATCTTTCAAACATTGTGAGGGTGCAATTATCTACTCCTTCTCCTCCTGTTCCCACTCAACCTGTACCAGAAGAACCAGTTGTTGTGCTATCAGGGCCAGTTGTTGAGGAATCAGGGCCATCAGGGCCAGGCGTTGAAGAATCAGGGCCACCAGGGCCAAGTGCTGAAGAGGAAGTCAGGCCTACAGGGCAATCAGTTGAGGAGCATGAGAAATCAGGTTTTGTGAAGCAGAAGTTTGTTGTGTTGGGCCATCAGAGCCAGTGGAGTCAGAGGCTGTGCCAACTGGATCTCAAACACCTGTAGAAGTTGCTGCTATGTTCCCAGAGCCTCATATCCCTTCTAGTTTTAGACTCTAGTTCCTATTTCTCCTCCTACCTCCTTCTCTGCCCCACCAGCACCTGAACCTTCCAAGAAGCCTCTTCCACAACACATCTCCTCACTTACACCTTTTCCTACTACCTCCTCCTCTTCTCTTATCTCCTCAACTCCAATTCCTCCTCCTCCAAGATTTGAGGAACCTCCAGCATCATCGTCAGCTAGTCCCTCATCTGCTGGTCCATCATCTGCTGGACCATCTGTACCACCTCCTCCTACTTCTTTCTCTTCTCTTCATCCACCCACTCCTCCCTCCTTCATAACCATCATTCTGCAAGGTGCTACTGTTCAAGGCCATATCATTCAGGATATTAAAGATGAGCTTGAAGAAGCAATTCTTCGCTCAGTCCTAACTGTTGCCACTCATGTTCACAGGACTAGTTCTTCCAGTCCTGCCCCCAAGAAGAGAAAACATTCTAAAATACTTGCTCTCTCTTCTGAACCTAAATTCCCCCCTCTTTGGTTTTCTCTTTCTGTTGAAAAAGAAGGAGATCCCTCTATTGTGAATATCTTCAAAGTATATTTGTGGCAATTTTTGGCCTCCCTCACCTTAATCTCACAGAACACCTCACCATTGTTCTTCCTCTCCCTCCCCTATCCAATTCAGATCAGTCCAAAATCTTCTCCATAGCTGAGTCTAAGACTGAAGACCAGTGGGCTCGGGGCCATCAATCTCTCTACAGGAAGTTTATGCTCGCAAGATCTGATAGGTTTCCACCCAAAGACCATCCACTTACACTATCTGAGTGGTTTGTCATCCACCATAAGAACACTTGGGGTCCCTTCATCCAGAGGGAAATCAAGTTAATCCGACAGTTCCAGATGTTCAATGACTATCGGTTTCTCAACAAATTGCCAGAAATTCAGCTTGGTCAGTTTAGAGCAGCTATTGCCTAGCTAAGGACTAAAAATCCTGTCAACACTGCTCTTCAGCTGGATTTTGCAACCATGCAGTTGCCAAAGATTATCTTCCTCCCCAAGCTTCATTCCCTTCTCATAGACTCTGCTGTGGGTCCCACTATTTTTGAAAGATTTGCTAAAGTAATGGCCAGAATCATAGTCCAGCAAGGAGCTCCTCTTGCCTTCCACAGATTTCTTTTCTGAGAGTATCACAAGGGTCATATCAAATATGATGTCCTTGCTCCCCTCTTGTTTGAGTGTGAAAGGCACTTCCCCTCTGATTGGGAAAAGTACTATCATCAAGCTGCTCAGCAGATGCTCAATCTGAACATCTCCCTGGCCAACTCAGGCAAACCTTCTATTTCTGGTGAAGAATTCTTGGACCTCAACTCCATCCACCTTATTCAAGATCCTTTTGCCACTTGGGTTGAGAGGTACAAAGTTTATGTACCAATGCAGAAGGTTCTGCTTCAAAACAAGATCTTCTACCCAATATCCATTGACAAATTTCTGCAGCATGCCAGTTTTGGTTCTATCAGTCACTATCGGACCTCTCTTGGGAAAGAGGTGTATGCTAATTTCATTGAAGCTCAGAGACAGCTCCACATCCAGAGAATGCTTCCTGATATGGGGCCTTCCTACACAATGAGTTGGGGTGCTTAAGAACTATTTTGAAGAGCATGAACTCTTGGCTTGGCCATAATTGCTCGTCATGCTCTCTCTTCTCTCCTGTCTTCTACATGTCTAACCCCCATCATTAATCAAATGTGTTGTTTTTTGGCTCCCATTTATCTTAGTCTCTTCTCTTCTTTCTTTGACTCCTTTTGTTTATTTTTGCTTAATGACAAAAAGGGAGAGAAAATATTCTAAAATATATATATTTTTTTAAAAAAATAATTTATTCAGCACTTTACACTTGCATATTCTCTAGTTTTGTCATCACCAAAAAAGGGGAGATTGATGATCAGTCCATCTTCATATGAAATTTAATATGAATTAAATATAATTTTGGTGATTAACAAAACCCTGATAAATATCTTTTTAACAACCTTTTTTGAAATTTATCCATAGGAAAGAACTCAAGCAAATCTGTAAGTTATCCTCACACACTGATATTTTAAGTTTAAAGCATATTTCTTTAAGTACACATCGACTTCCTTTATAGATCAATGATTTCCATTGCACAACGATTTCATAAGTAAAATAGCGATTTTCATTGCACAACGATTTCATACGTAAAACAATGATTTTTCCATCGCACAACATTTTTCATCGCACAATGATTTCATAAGTAAAATACGATTTCCATCACGCAACGATTTCTTAGTACACACGATTTGATCGCTTCATCTATTTCATACTACTTAAAGAACGATTTGATCGAAACAACGATTTCCATTCACTCAAGGAACGATTTTATCGAAACAATGATTTCTGTTCACTCAAAGAACGATTTTCCTTCACTTAAAGAATGATTTGATCAAAACAACGATTTCAGTTCACTCAAAGAATGATTTGATCGAAACAACGATTTGCCTTCACTCAAAGAACAATTTGGTCACAAACAACGATATTCGTTTACTTAAAGAACGATTTAGTCGCAATAACGATTTGCTCTCACTTAAACAATGATTTCAAGATCGATTTCACTCAAACAATGATTCATTATGAAACAACGATTTTATCATTGAAACAACGACTTCAAGATCGATTTCACTCAAACAATGATTTCATCATTCAAACAACGATTTGAAGATCGATTTCACTCAAACAACAATTTCATCATTGAAACAATGATTTCTATATCGACTTCAATTAAACAATGATTTCACTATGTTCATACATGGATTATGATCACATCGATTTCATTTCAACATAGTTTCATTTATACATGAATTATGTTTACGACAGTGATTCCACGTATGTATCAGTTCTCTTCATAACGATTGTGATGTTAATAAACTAGCAAACGCTATCAACATCTTCTCTAGACTATTTTGAGAATACTTATCCTTCATGATATTTAAGTGTATTAGTTCAAATACCTGTGGATTTCAAAACCTTCCTGCGCACTACACAATATCTTATGGTCTTGAGTATCTTAAACAATATATCCTTGCTTGTCTCACTTGTGTTACATAAAGTCTTCCCTTATATGATGACAGAATAACATTTCCTCTCTTGTATATCTTTTTACTGTATGACTACTAATGTTGACTGATAGTTTAGACAAAATGGAGTTGTCTATGTGTCAGCATTTATTGTGTGCAGGACTTTTTTAGTAAAGCATGTCAAAATGAACCTGTCAACCTGTCAAGAAGATAGAAGATTCAGACAATCTTTCCTTGAAGGTGTAAGGGTCAATCCTAGCATTAATGGCTACAGGCTCGCCTACTCTATGCTTCGGACCAGTTTCTCTAACGTGCATGAAGATTGTGAGACAACGGATATTTCAACGGACACTACAATGGTCAAATTATTCCAAAGAAGATAAATAGAAGACTGGTGACTTCAAGATAAGATATGAGATAATTTGAACCTCTGAACCTTTGAGAAGTTGGAAAAACTCCAGTCACCTGGCGAACACAAGAGCCATCTCGTTCAATCCAATTTTCTATACCTCTTAGATCTTTGTGAGAATACCATATTACCTCTTGAGAGCTTGCGTAAATCTGAGAGAGAGAGTTCACGTTATAATCATCTTGTGCCACTCAGACTTCGCCTCAGATCAAGCAAGTGATTATATGCTTGATCTTAGGGCCACCCTCTTTCAACTCATTCTTGGTGGTGAATCCTCTTCTGGTGTGAAGAGAAGACCTGTTGATACAGGTGGTGTTGTACCTCTTCGGGTAGAGAAGAGAAGGCCAGCTGCTGCTGGATGTGTAAGAGTCCTTAAGGGGGACAGTACCCTTGTTTGGTGAAATCCCAAGTTGTTGCTTGGGGACTGGACGTAGGACTCCTTAGGATAGAAGATCTGTACCATGATAAAAATTTTCTGTTGTTGTGTGATTGTTTGTTTGTCTACATTCTCACTAACTCTAACCATGAACTTAGCATTTTTCTGTCAAGAGTTTTATTTACAGGTATTTAGTAAAAAGATTTTTAGCAATCCATTCACCCCCCCCTCTGGGCTTGCTATGTAGGCACATCTGTGTCTATCCCAACATTTAATGACTGCAGGTGTTTCCTAATTTCACGTTGGACCAGACACAGCTAACATATCTGAAGATAAGAGACAACGATACTTCTTCAAGTGAAGAAAAATAGAAGTCTGTCGACTCCATGAATAACAACTTTTTGAACCATCAAGGAAGAACAAGAAAGAAGAGCTCGATCCTTCATTCAAAATCCTCCTGCTCTTAGCTCTCTACACAACGCTATCTTTTAGTTTTCGAGAGCTTGTTTTAGATCTAAGAGACATTCATCCTATGTAATCTTCCTGTCTCTTAGATTGCACCTCAGATCAAGCATTTTCTATAAGCTCGGTCTAGGGGCCATCATCTCCTTACTCTTCTTGAGTGCTCCTCTTCATCTGTAAAGAGAGGACCTGTTGTGGAGTGGGTGTTTGTTTCCCTTTGGTAAGAAGGAAGACCTGTTGTATCAGGTGGTGTAGTGCCTCTTTGTGTAGTGAAGAGAAGGCCAGCTGCGGCTGGATGTGTAAGTGTCTTTGAGGGGGACTGTACCCTTGGTTAGTGGAAACCCAAGTCTTTGCTTGGGGACTGGACGTAGGACTCCTTGTGATAGGAGATTTGAACCAAGATAAAATTTCTGTTGTTCTTGTGATTGATCTTATTCTGTCTTCATTACTTAATAACTCTAACCATCGAATTTAGTGTTTTCTGTCAAAGTGCTTTTATTAACAGCAATGCTCATAAAGAAATATTTTAGCAATCCATTCACCCCCCCCTCTGGGCTTGCAACCTGGTCAACACAAACTGCTGGCATGATCTGCTCAATGGCTTCAACCGTATGTGTGGTGGCCGCACTCGTAACTTTGATGATTCATCCTTGGAATGGGAATTT
>JACBKR010003537.1:0-29118 GCA_014218235.1 Colocasia esculenta
AATGAAGATGTAGATAATATATCTATTCAAGGCAACTATGAAGTGCAAACACATGGTCATATTGATGACAACTTGCATACTCAACACTATAAGTATCAACAACCAACTAGACTCTTCACACGTATGTTGAATGATGATGTTGATTCTACTGGATTTTATTCTGCTAATGAGAGAGAGATATACGGTACGAATCATATGACTACACTTTACCTATGGATTATAACCCATGGTGAGTTGTCTCCTATACTTGTATGAAATATATATTAGTGTGATTAAATTTTGATAAAATTTATAATTTTTATTTGGAGGTCTACTGGCTATGGAGGTGGCTTCTCATAGTATCCTTTCATGTCAATCACTGTTCCTTCACATACTTTTCATAGTGCAAGTTTATCAAGGTATGAGATTTCATCATCCTCATAGAATATTTTGATGCATTCACATAACTATACCATAAATCGTTTGTCATATTTGATTGGTATGTAGGCACCATGTAACAGAAGAACATGTGATTGAGGAGGATGAAGAAGATGAAATAGATTCACAAGATGATATAGATGACAATGAGAATATGGACGAGGGATTACCCATTAATTTTGTTCCCACTTCAATGGGAGCAAACCCCCCACATATCCTACCAAAGAGAGGCCAATACCTGGAAGGGGATGGGTTCCCTCGGGTCTCCAAGCTGCAAGCGATGGGTTTAAACCTGCCCACATTACTCTTCTGTGGTGATCATCTGAATCTTTCGGGTATCAAGAGCCACCTCACTTTCCAACGATAGAGGAGGAGAATGGGGACCCTCTTCCCTTAATACACAATCCCATCCGACACATGGGAACGAACCATTATTTGATATTGCCAGGTTAATAATACAAAATTGAATATGAGCAAGACCCACCAGATATATTCACTTCTGATCAATGGATAGATGAAGCCATGTTGAATAATTCTTATGAAGGTAGATGTACCTTGTACTTTAGAGGTTAAGAGCCTCATGTTGGACAAATTTTTACAAATAAGAAGAATTTGATATATACATTGCAAATATATTCAGTTCAATATAGTGTTCAATATAAGGTGACACGAAGTCACGCGAAGATGTTTACAGCTAAATGTATTCATGATACATGTGGATGGAGGGTTCATGCATCAGTTGTCAATGGATTTGAATATTTCAAAATCAAAAATATCCTAGACCTCATACATATGTAAACCCAATATTGCAAAGTTCCAATCGCCAATGCACATCTCGTTTTGTTCAAAGGTTTATTTTGTCAGCTATGAAGACAAAGTTAACAATTACACCAGAAGAGATTGTGAGAAGAATACTATATGAATATCATGTTGAAATTTCATATAAGAAAGCATAGATTGCAAAATGTTTGGCTATGAAACAAATCTTCGGCAGTTGGGAATCATCATATGCTACTCTACCCAGGTATTTAGAGGCCCTTCAATTGACAAATCCTAGGACAATTGTCCAGTTCACCTATGCAGAACAATCTGTCTTTTGTTTTCAAAGAGTTTTTTTTGTCATTTGCACTTTCCATACAGGGGTTTTCACATTGCAGGCCATTAATAAGTGTTGATGGAACACACATGTATGGAAAATATCCTGTGTTTTTAATGATTGCTACTGTTGTAGATGCAGATGATGGTTTATTCCCCTTGCATTCTCTATAGTTGAATCGGAAAATAGCGATTCTTGGGCATGGTTTTTGGCGTGCATCAGAGATAAAGTTACAAATAGAGTTGGTCTTACAATTTTTTTGATCGACATAGAGGTTTAGAGCATGCAGTACCTGAGATATTTCCTCCTCCTATTGGTTACCATCGTGTTATTTGCGACATCTTGCTGATAATTTTCAAAACATTTCGTGATAAGACATTGACAGGTCTAGCATGGTCTGTAGTGACTAGAACATGTATCTTTGAATTTCAACATTTGATACAGAAAATAGAAGAAATGAATCCTCAAGCAAAGAAATGGTTGGAAGATGTCGGTTATGAAAGATGAACAAAGGTATATGATGGTGGTAAGCGATTTGGTATGATGACAACAAATATTTCAGAAAGTTTTAATAGTGTATTGAAATGTGCACGAGGTTTGCCTATCCAGGCTTTAGTGCAAAAAACTTTCTACAGGTTAAACAATTTTTTTATTAAACGACGTGAAGATGGTTTGAATTGGGAATCATCATATGCTCCTAGCGTAGAAGTCCAACTTCGTGGTACTGAGCGAGAGACTAGAAGATGTCAGGTGATTAGATTTTCTAGACATGAGTTTCAAGTCACTAATTCACACGGACATCAATACACTGTTAACCTGGGACCGCAATGTGGTTGCTCCTGCAATGTTTATTGCATGACAGGTCTTCCTTGTGTCGACATAGTGGCATCTTGTAGATCATTTTCAGCAAATATTTCACACTTGAACTTTTGTGCTGCATTTTATTCTGTGGAGGCCTATCGACAGACATGTAGGTTTGCTTTTCATCCTATCTTGGACAGTCGACATTGGCCTCTGCATCGAGATGCTACATTGCAACCTCCATTTGGTCGCAGGCAAAGTGGTCGTCCACGTAGCAGACGCCTTCATATGCATATGGATACAAATAAAGAAGGGTCATCCCATAACCATTGTAGTCATTGTGGCCAACCAGGACATTACAGAAGTACATGTCCAGGGGTGCAACCCCCTCATCATAATTAGTAAGTGTTATGTCTATTGTTTACATACTTATAATTCTTCACACATATTTATGTATGTTGTTTACACATATTGTTCACACATATTTATGTCTGTTGTTTATATACTTATAATTCTTCACACATATATATGTATGTTGTTTACACATATTGTTCACACATATTTATGTCTGTTGTTTATATACTTATAATTCTTCAAACATATATATGTCTGTTGTTTACACATATTGTTCACACATATTTATGTCTGTTGTTTATATACTTATAATTCTTCTTGTATGTAGGCATGGCAGAGATGGACCAGCTTCCAAGTCCTATAGATACTTCTGTATTATACGCACAGAAGGGGCATAGATCACAGTTGGTTTACATTGGTCAGGTATTGTTATTGTTAATGTATTGTTGTTGTTACTTGTGCATAAATTTAATGTTAACAGATTTTAATATTTTTTTTCAGGAAACAGAAGTTCTTAAATGTTGGGAGCACCATAAGAGCTTAGGTGGATGGCCAGTTGACCCGCACATTGTAGATTATGTACATAAAGCTGGTTTATTTCATTTGACTCAGGTTAAGTGGATTAGGTTAGATGGGCATTGATCACTGCCCTTACTGAGAGATGGAGGAGTGAGACACAGACTTTCCATCTTAGACATGGGGAGATGAGTATCACGTTGCAGGATGTTGCTATTTTGATGGGATTACCAATTGATGGTGATGTTGTTGTAGGAAACACTGGTTTAGATTGGACAGATATTTGCATGGCACTTTTAGGTGATGTCCTAGAGTTGATGAGACGAGGTTCTGTAAAATTATCTTGGTTGCGAGAAAGGTTTACAATTATCCCAGAGGATGCATCAGTGGAGGTTGTTAGACGACATGCACGAGCATTCTTGTTACATCTGTTGGGTTGTACTATTATCAGTGATAAGACAGGAAATTCAGTGCCACTTATGTATCTACCGCTTCTAGAGAACTTTGATCGAGTTGGTATGTACTCGTGGGGTGGTGCGACACTTGCTTATCTCTATCGTCAGCTGTCTATTGCATGCAAGTCGGATGCCAAGGCCATTTGTAGTTCATTGACTATTCTTCAGATAATTTGTCATTTAATGCATATTGATTTTGCCTCTAACAATTTATTACCTCTTCTAAATATTTGATTTATTTTTTAGTTGTGGTCTTGGGAGCAACTACATGTGGGACGTCTTGATATTGCGATGCATCCTTTAGCACAGGCCATTTGTGGTTCATTGACACTCTTCAGATAATTTGTCATTAATGCATATTGATTTGCTTTAACAATTTATTGCCTCTTCTAAATATTTGATTTATTTTTTACTTGTGGTCTTGGGAGCGGCTACATGTGGACGTCTTGATATTGCGATGCATCCTTTGGTACAGGACATGCCTTTGGGTCACAGGTAAATTCAGAATGTTGTATGACTATTTATTAGATAAATTTTACTAACTTACAAATAAATTGTAGGTGGAATGTTCCGAGAGAAGAGATAATAACCCTCGACATATTTTGAGACTATACAGATCATAGCTTGATCATCAAAAGGACTATCAGGTAAACATAATGAAACCTATTGTATTGTACACAAAGGATAGAGTACTTGCACTTACACTTACACTTACATCATACATTTTCAACACAGGTTAGGTGGAGCCATACACTTCTGATATATTGCAAATATTACCAGCTGTTTCTAGGCAGGGATCCGATCTTTGGTTGTCTCGAGTTCCTCTTCTTTGTTTTTCTATTGTTGAGATACACGTTCCAGATAGAGTACTTAGACAGTTTGGTAGAGTACAGTCTATTCCTGGTCCTGTTAATGCATCAGATCGTGTCACCCGAAAGGGACGTGGGCATATTGATTGGGCTACATATTTTGCACATTTTGTACAATGTGGCATCTTCGGAGAGATTACATTATACCACCAGATGAGGACACGTCATACACTGTTGGTAGAGTGGAGTATATGTCTAGGTATTGGTCTACCAGGCAGTTCATTGGTTGGCCAGGTTTCAATTATGATATGTGTTATGAGCCGCGTGATCACATAGAGAGGAGTTTGGTAGAAGGTATGAGGCATCTACATATGATGATTTCTGATGGCCTTCAGGATGATATGATATCAGAAAGTACACAGTCTAGATATGTAGCCATGCAGATGTACATTGATAGTGTGTTATCTCAGGTTCAGCGACATATTCATTTACATTAGATGCAAAATCTTCAGAGCCATGCACAGGATCCTCACAGCAGCCAGGTGATGCAGGACCATCTCAGTTTTCTCCATATGTTATGACATTTTCACAGCATGGTCTGTATGACGTAGGAGTTTCACAAATACAGACAAATGAGGTGATGCCAGATGAGATCACACATTCACAGCCACCACTGTCTACAGTAGGTACATATCGTCGCCAGCGATGTCACAGAGATTCGACTAGCACACTACCATAGCAGAGTCAGTCTGATCTGCTTGGGGAGACATTAGACATAATATCAGAGGATATGGATTCTGAGACAGCACAGTCATAGTCATGTGATGCTATATTAGTGCATGAGACACAATCACAGTCAGAGACAGAGGTTGATGCTCAAGTGAGATACAATAGCAGCGCCCCATTCGTGGTCGTGGTCGTGGTCGTGGTCGAGCATCTAGACAGGGAAAGAAGAGATGGTTTCCACAGTTCTTTTGAGATATATTATGTACTTGATATTTTTTAGTTGTTTGTGATTCATAGTTTAATTTGATGTATTTTTAGTGTACATATGTTATTTTGATGTATTTGTGATTTAGACATATTATGTTGATATATATGTGACTTAGACATATTATGTTCATTTAGTTTTGAAAGTCCGATAGTATGACAAAAACACATGGGGGTAGAGTTGACCTCCAAGAAAGAAGATGGATTGGTTGAAGAGGAGTCAACCTCGGCTCTCTAAAGGAGTCGACCTCATTTCTGCTCTGTTGTTTAGAGTCGACCCCAAGTTTCTAAAGAAGTCAACCTCCATATAAATGTTCGCGGAGTCGACCTCAGGTTTCTAAAGGAGTCGACCTCAATTCTGCTCTACAGTTCAGAGTCGACCCCAGCTCCTAAGTGAGGTCAACCGCTCCTTCGCTCCTCCATTAGGTGGATTTTTATTTTTTTTTAATACTTTGGAATTGGCATTGCCATTGCCGACTTCTGAGTCGGCATTGGCAATACTGACTGCAGAGTCGGCAATGGCAATGTCGACTCCGGAGTCGGCATTGCCAATGCCGACTCCGTGTTGGCATCCGGTCTCCCGGTCACCAAGTTGCCAACGTGGCAACTTGGTGACTATTTTGGTAATTATTTTTAAATTGTGATTATTTAAAAATTAAATAATAAATATGATTATTTTAATAAAAATTCTTTTTTTAAAAAAATAAGTGACACTGCGGTAATTCTAATATTCTAAAATTTTAGATTAAAAATTATGTTGTGGAGCTATATTAATGACTTAATAATTATTTCATATTTGTAACAACTAGAAATAAGTTTACGTAGATTAGTCTAATATTTATTTTATGTTGTTTTGATTCAATGAACATCAATTTTATTGTAAAAATAAATAAATAATAATAAGAATATCTTTAAAGATAAAATCGGACCGAACCAGACTTGGGTCGGGCCTTACGTAATCGTCCCATATTAACTGAGTTTCTAAAAATTAGACTTCATCCTGAACCGGATCAGACTTGAGTTGATCGATTAAGATTAGATTGAATCCGAACCAATCCAAATCCAACAGATGGAGGGGCGATTCGAGAGAGTTATTCTTATTATTACAGGACATGCCTTTGGGTCACAGGTAAATTCAGAATGTTGTATCACTATTTAATTAGATAAATTTTACTAACTTACAAATAAATTATAGTGGAATGTTCCGAGATTAGAGATAAAAAACCCTCGACATGTTTTGAGACTATATAGATCATAGCTTGATCATCAGAAGGACTATCAAGTAAACATAATGAAACCTATTGTATTGTACACAAAGGATAGAGTACTTACACTTACACTTACACTTACATCATACATTTTCAACACAGGTTAGGTGGGAGCCATACACTTCTGATATATTGCAGATATTATCAGCTGTTTCTAGGCAGGGATCTGGTCTTTGGTTGTCTCGAGTTCCTCTTCTTTGTTTTTCTATTGTTGAGATACATGTTCCAGATAGAGTACTTAGACAGTTTGGTAGAGTACAGCCTATTCTTGGTCCTGTTAATGCATTAGATCGTGTCACTCGGAAGGGACGTGGGCATATTAATTGGGCTACATATTTTGCACATTTTGTACAAATGTGGCATCGTCGAAGAGATTACATTATACCACCAGATGAGGACACGTCATACACTGTTGGTAGAGTGGAGTATATGTCTTGGTATTAGTCTACCAGGCGGTTCATTGGTCGGCCAGGTTTCAATTATGATATGCGTTATGAGCCGCGTGATCACATAGAGAGGAGTTTGGTAGAAGGTATGAGGCATCTACATATGATGATTTCTGATGGCCTTCAGGATGATATGATATCGGACAGTACACAGTCTAGATATGTAGCCATGCAGATGTACATTGATAGTGTGTTATCTCAGGTTCAGCGGACAGATTCATTTACATCAGATGCAAGACCTTTAGAGCCATGCGCAGGATCCTCACAGCAACCAGGTGATGCAGGACCATCTCAGTTTTCTCCATATGTTATGACATTTTCACAGCATGGTCTGTTTGACGTAGGAGTTTCACAGATACTGACAAATGAGGTGATGCCAGATGAGATCATGCATTCACAGCCACCACTGTCTATAGTAGGTACATATCGTCACCAGCGATGTCACAGAGGTTCGACTAGCACACTACCATAGCAGAGTCAGTCTGATCTGCTTGGGGAGACATCAGACATAATATCAGAGGACATTGATTCTGAGACAGCACAGTCAGAGTCATTTGATGCTATCTTAGTGCATGAGACATAATCACAGTCAGAGATAGAGGTTGATGCTCAGAGTGAGATACAGGAGCAGCGCCACAGTCGTGGTCGTGATCGTGGTCGTGGTCGAGCATCTAAAAAGGGAAAGAAGAGATGGTTTCCACAGTTCTTTTGAGATATATTCTGTACTTGATATTTTTTAGTTGTTTGTGATTCATAGTTTAATTTGATGTATTTTTAGTGTACATATGTTATTTTGATGTATTTGTGATTAGACATAGACTATGTTGATGTATATGTGACTTAGACATATTATGTTCATTTAGTTTTGAAAGTCCGATAGTATGACAAAAACACTTGGGGGTAGAGTCGACCTCCTAAGAAAGAAGATGGATTGGTTGAAGAGGAGTCGAATTCGGCTCTCTAAAGGAGTCGACCTCATTTCTGCTCTGTTGTTCATAGTCGACCCCAAGTTTCTAAAGAAGTCAACCTCCATACAAATGTTCTGCAAGTGTTACAGTAGCGGAGTCGACCTCAGGTTTCTAAAGAAGTCGACCGTAATTCTGCTCTGCAGTTCAGAGTCGACCCCGGCTCCTAATTAAGTGAGGTCGACCGCTCCTCCGCTCCTCCATCAGGTGATTTTTATTTTTTTAATACTTTGGAATTGGCATTGCCATTGCCGACTTCTGAGTCAGCATTGCAATACCGACTGCAGAGTCGGCAATGGCAATGTCGACTCCGGAGTCGGCATTGCCAATGCCGACTCCGTGCTGGCATCCGATCTCCTGGTCACCAAGTTGTCATCGTGGCAACTTGGTGACTATTTTGGTAATTATTTTTAAATTGTGATTATTTAACAATTAAATAATAAAATATGATTATTTTAATAAAAATTCTTTAAAAAAACAAGTGACACTGCGGTAATTCTAATATTCTAAAATTTTAGATTAAAAATTATGTTGTGGAGCTATATTTAATGACTTAATAATTATTTCATATTTGTAACAACTAGAAATAAATTTACGTAGATTAGTCTAATATTTATTTTATGTTGTTTTGATTCAATGAACATCAATTTTATTGTAAAAATAAATAAATAATAATAATAATATCTTTAAAAGATAAATCGGACCGGACCAGACCTGGGTCGGGTCTTACATAATCGTCCCATATCGAGCTGAATTTCTAAAAATTGGACTTCGTCCTGAATCGGATCAGACCTGAGTGATCGATTAAAGATTAAATTGAATCCGAACCAATCCAAATCCAACCCATTATCACTCGTAGCAATCAGATCGCTTTCTAGATGGATTCGAGAGAGTTATTCTTATTATACCCTTCTCCTCTTTCTATCGTGAGTGACTTTAGGCACCGGTTTCAAAACAAGACAAAAGACAGCCAGGTTAAAAAAACCATCCAGCTCATCTTTCCCAAGCGTTGCTCGTCTGCACCTCTTCCAATCCCGCTGTAATCCTTTTTCTTGCATTTTTTTTATGAAACACCGTTTATACATATATGAAGGTGCATGTTTGGAACTATCGATAGGATTTGTCAGATACTTTTAGGGCAAAAAATCTCAAAAGTCGCTCTCAAACGATGCCTAATCACGTGCCTAGCATCCTATACTGTAGACGTGAAATCTTACAGATTCTTGTCAGTTGATACACACCCTATATCCCATTCGCCGATGATCAACATCCTTTTAATCACATCAATGATTAGACAATACAGAAATGATAGCAAGCTATTCTAGAAAGACAAATGAAACTGCAGTTATGGCCAATTTCAATATCACATGGAACGTGCCGACTATACATGCAAGAGTTTTTACATGTTCTCTCTCATATGTAATATATACACGTCCATGCTATGTTACGACTAGGGGTCCAATAACATAGCGGTGGTCTTTAGATTAAACTCTCTCAAAATCTTAAAATCCAAGAGCCGCCGTGACGCTGCACTTCGCACATTTGGGATGCGCGAAATGACTTTTTTTTTCTTCTTTTTGTACGCTGTTAGATTAAGATACAGAATTTATAGTACGGCCACCATATTATAGCACTACTCTTTATATATAGACTTTTGCTACGTCGGAGCTCTTACTGGTACGGTCCCGTTGTAACAAGTGGGTGAAACGGACGGATTTGAAATTTTTTAAAATTATTTCTCAATATTGTTGGATCGCGTTCAACAATGAGGTGTTATAATATGATGGTGCCGTAATACCGTATTGTAGTATATATATATATATATGAAAATGCAATAGTGTAAATTGAAAACAGTCAAATAATGTGATTTTTGAAGTAGCTAAGTATCATTCAGCACGATAAAGATGTGCCATATTGCGCATCCAAAGGGAAGAGTACTACACGTTCCAAAGAGGCTGGCTCCATCAAAGCTGTCTACCCTTGTCTTTGGAGTACTCCTTGGCTTTCTGTACCATCATGCAATTCCGAATGATACCTAGCGTGAGGTCAATATATGAACTATCCACAACGATCAAGTCTTCTTCGTGTAGGTCCATGAAAACTATCCACGATGATCAAAATCTGAATGTGACTATTTCCAGGACACACGTGTAGGTCCCCTTGCTTAACTGCAATTTTATGTAAGATACCTTTCAAACCTTTCATCTCACATGAACACACGTACGTATGCCTCAGGACGCATGGGTACACACTGCCCTTCCTCCGAAGGACTTGTCCATAGCAGCCATTGCGGGGGTGTTCTCTTCCAAAAGTGATGGGAGACAGCACCAGGACCTCCTTAAATCTCCAAGCATTATGACAAAGTGGAAATGATAAGCCCATCCACCCTATCACCACAGTTGCTGAAGTTGCAGTATAAAAGGGGCCTCTGGTCTGTGATGTCTTAGACACCCAAGACCCATGCTTCTACATTCTGTCCCCTCTGCTCTCTCCACATCGCCTCCTTTCGTTGCCGTACGTCACCGTCCCAAAGAAGGAATCATGGGCTTTGGGATTCAGCATTTCGCCTGGCGGCCGCTCCTACTCAGGCACCGTTCTTCTTCCATGGCCACGGACGTGCCCAAAGGGCATCTTGCAGTATACGTGGGGGAGAGCCAGCGAAGGTTTGTGATCCCACTGTCCTACCTGAAGCATGCGTCCTTCCAAAGCCTGTTGCAGAGGGTGGAGGAAGAGATCGGATTCCAACATCCCATGGGAGGGCTCACCATTCCTTTTGCAGAGGACGAGTACTTCGTCACCCTTACAACTCACTTGAATTCCAAGGCCAAGACAAGGAAACACTGAAATCATACCAAGTATTTGGAGACCATGCATGGTTAAACACGGACGCCAGCTTATGTGAAGGAAGCTAGTTAGATAGCTTGCTACGTTACGTATTTTGTTGTCTTATCAGTAGTTTTGTTACTGATCATATCATCAGTGAGCTGTTAGGATTTGGCCTTCAAAGAGTCGACGCTCTTTTTTGTTTTGATTGGTAAGTGTAATTGTATTGGTAAAGAAGAAGTATTTACAAAATACAGTCTATCTCAGCAAGATAGTGGATTAAGAAAGACTAAACTCAAGTTCACACAGCCTGTAAACTTGATCACAAAAGTATGAGATATAGAAAATAAAACAAAAGACTATTGAACACGATAGACTGGAGAAATACAAAAATTCTTGAAAATTTTCATCTCCCTTCGAGAAATAGTGCTTGAGAAAAATGAGTCTTCATGACGGACCGAACATCATCAAGGATGTGAAGAAGCATTTGCATTTTTGATGTTGAGTGTTCCTCAAAAAATTTTCTGCACCTCTCCCTCCATAGCCACCAGATGACTGCATGCAAGATCAAGCGGGCCAAAAAAGATGTTGTCTTCTTCCTCGAAAAATTTAGTTGAAGAAGATTGATTTCCTCCTGCAAAGTTCTTTCTATTTCCCTACCAATTTCAAATCTAACCAGGATTTGTTTCAAATCCATTTAGAGTATTGACATTGGAAAAACCAATGGTTGTTGCTCTCAATGGCTGCCTTACAAAGATCATCTACTAACCTGCACATAACCCTTTTTTCATATTTTCCATAGTTGGGAGTCTGTCCAGAAAAACCTGCCAAGTACATAAAGACCATCTTGACACTGTAGGTCCATCCCAATCCATTCCTTGCAATTAATAAGAGGTTTGCTAGACCGAAGAACATTCCAAAGTAATTGAGTGGAGAAGCTACTATTGTCATGCTTCCACAAAATACCATCGTTTCCTGTAGTAGAAATAGGAATGTTAGGTATTTGTGGCCAACACGAAAGCATGTCCGGGGAAGTTGGATGGGGCAGGTTCCATTGGATATCTCGAATAAAGCATGCAACTGTAGTATTCTCTGGAAGACCAAGATCCTGACTCAGTCTGCTGCCATATAGCTGATGAATGCTCTTCCCGCTGATCCATGGATCGTACCACAAATTAATGCTTATATGCCCTCTTATATGCCCTTATATATATGTCGACGCTCCTTATATGCCCTCTTTTATAATTTCGTTTCCATGAATAGATCCCTTACTACTTGTAACATTGATATCCCTATACTAATTATATTGTCAAATTTGATACTATACGAAAATTGACACACCATCCAAATAGAGTGCTAAAACATAACCTTCAGTATCATGGGTTCTTGTACGGGGCTTCGTCTCCATTTTTCTCCGGTATGTTGCTATTTACAAGTACTCTATAATTGGTTTATATATATATGAATTTGAGATTATATCTATAATAGATTGGCAGATGAGAAGGGGGTTGCTGGCTCCACGCGGGGGCGAGCTGCTGCGATATTGGTTCTGCAGGTTGCAACTGTTGGGGCTAAACCACAAAACAGGGGGCGCCGCCCTTCCATGGTGTTCATCTGAACCGTTCGACAATAGAACAAGTATGCGGGCCCTCTCTCCCTATACACATCGCCATCAGCCTCATGGAAATGAAATGAGTGCTCAATCTGCCACCGGACAGGAATCAAGTACTGTCTTGTCGCACCAGCTCCATTGTCAAGAGTCAAAAACGCGTCTGAATTAATCTGAATAGATTGATACCATATCCACGATGGCTTATCATCTTTCCACAGTAAATTAGATGAGATCGTACAAATTATGGCATGTCATGAAGTTGTTTTGCAACCACGACAGTTCAATTTTGCTGTCGCGGGATAGATATCACGAGCTGCTTGCCTTCTATATTCGCAGGACTCCGGAAAATATATAAACGTCATGGGAGATTTGTTTTTTAGATAACACTAGTTTATGAAACAATACCCAGATATATATGCTTCAGACAGAAATGTTTCGAAAATAACTCCGTCTGATCCCCTAATTACCGGTGATGCTTGTCACTTCAACAAACAAGTCCTGAGAAGAGAAGTCAGAGAAAAGGAAGGTGTAGCGAATATGAAATTTCTCCGAGTTAAAAGCCCATTTATATAGCACAGCCACAGCAGCTGATGCGCATGTAACCACTCCCACTTATCATATTTCTTGAAGCTATTCAAGTGTCTTAATTTTGTTCCCACTTCAATGGGAGCAAACCCCCCACATATCCTACCAAAGAGAGGCCAATACCCTGGAAGGGATGGGTTCCCCCGGGTCTCCAAGCTGCAAGCGATGGGTTTAAACCTGCCCACATTACTCTTCTGTGGTGATCATCTGAATCTTTCGGGTATCAAGAGCCACCTCACTTTCCATCGATAGAGGAGGAGCATGGGGACCCTCTTCCCTTAATACACAATCCCATCCGCCACATGGGAACGAACCGAATGCCCACTATCACACAGCTGGACGCGTACTGTCTCGTCACAGAACTCCCGATCCACTTTTCAGGTTCAGACCATGTCGGAATAGATTGATCCGGGAAGAAATCAGATCTGGTCGGTCTTGTCTGTCGGAGTATATATGTATGCTATGCGTCAACAGTCCCTCTGAAACAAGTCTCTATTAGCACAATTTGGAGCCATTATGAAGTTGTCATTTCAGTCAGCCGGTAAGTGCTGACCAAACAAACAAGAGTTGGAGCTCTCACAAGCCTCAGGCAGACGAAATGTGGGATTGGTATATGTCTGGCAATGCCTGAGTATTCTGAAATTCCATAGTTCCTTCTGTCAATGGGATGAGGACATGAGTTTTGTAAGATATTGGGGAAGGTGGACAGCCTGGTGGTGATGGTTTGTCCTCAAAATGAAGAGTTAAAACACCCATAATATAATCAATCACCTTATGCTGGGCACTTTGCGGCAAGGAGCCCATTTCATGTACCCATTGTTGGAAGGAAAAACCCAAAAAAATCCTTATATAGAAGTTACATAAGGTAACTTGTTCTATCGGACAACCTTATATTAACCTACTTCAGCACTCTTTCTGAAGTTCGAGTATATATATCTAATATGTCTAATTTATTACACAAGGTAGAAAATCTAGAAGAGGTAAGAGTTTAATGAATAAGCCACTAATTATTCCTTGGAAGAGGTGAATGGATTAGCAATTTTCTTTGACATCACCGCTTCCCGATGCGAGAGGGGGTGTTGTGGCTTAATCTCATATTGAAAATCCATAGAAATTTCATCTCTGTATATGTTGAGAATTCGCTCAACTCAATGATTAATTTTGAATTTGGATCTTTAATAAAAGCCATATGAACTTCCAACAACAAAGAAGAACGGGTCCCCAGCACTCCCCAGTTGCAGAGCCATATGTGTTTAAATAGGCTGATGGCATGATGCCTTATCATTTGTAGCTGTTGAGATATAGTCCCATGTCAAATAATTTATGGTTTCTTAACTTCAGAAAGGATAGAGTTGGACCTTTAATATGGTATTACAGCTGGACATAACTCTTTGGGCCACCCACCCCTCGATTTTGCACCATTTATTCTGTAATCATTCGGGTTCGCCATTATGACGCTTCTTATCAGACAGCATCTGGAATTGTGACTCTCACAGTGCATTCTGAATCTGTTATCAATATGTTTTCTTTGGAATCAGATGAGGAAGCTTAGCTGCCCAAGATACTAAATTGGAGGAGTCTAGAGAGCATATTCGCTGGTTTCTCCTATATATACAGACTTTGTCATCAGCTGATGAAGTCACTTTGAGCCAGCACTTGGTGTTCAGAATCCCAAAAAGATAGGGCAGATTGATTGTG
The DNA here is from genome assembly GCA_014218235.1 of Colocasia esculenta. Classification (NCBI taxonomy): domain Eukaryota; kingdom Viridiplantae; phylum Streptophyta; class Magnoliopsida; order Alismatales; family Araceae; genus Colocasia; species Colocasia esculenta. The sequence goes on from JACBKR010003537.1 coordinate 14,836, forward strand.
CATCACAACCGCAAAGAGTGGAATGTTGGCAGTAATCTATCAGTATTCCTTTGGTATAGCTGTGGTGAATTGAAGGCTCCAAAAAATGATAAGATTGATTGTGCATCACAACTGCGAAGAGTGGAATGTTGGCAGTCATCTTTCAGTATTCCCTTGGTATAGTTTTGGTGAATTGAAGGCGCCAAAAAAATGATAAGAGCAGTGATCATGTACGTACTTTGTATCTCCAGCTTTTCCAATTTGAAAGTAAGTTTTCCTTTTAAAGACAGATGCGCTTAAAGGGATAAGAGACTAACATTGCTTTCCTATTGGCAGCGAAAATCCTTGGTCCTGGCAGGATCATCATCTCCTATCAATACAGTATATAGTATTCTTTTGTAATCAGCTTTTCAACAGCCTAGAGGTCTCAGTTGCCCATCTTTCATGCCCACGGTGGACGGGAAGCACCCTGTTGTTATTGTCTCTTTTTCCTTCTGGAATTGATATCCTGAGACGTCTAACTTTAAGTTCAAATGGAAACAACAGTTTCGAGAACTCCTTTCTTTCTTTCATCTGTAAGGTGAGTCGTCGAAAACTTGAAATATATATGTCTAGGACCATGGCCGTTCATGCATGTGTCCTGCTATGTGGTTTCAAATGTAAAAGTTACGTATATATTTGAAGTCCGGAACTATAAGAGACACTCGAGTGGAGGGGTGAATTGGGTGTTAACATATTTTTAGAATTTTTAACGAATCACAAAAATATAATTATAAAGAAAGGAGATAGGAGAAAAGGAGCCAAACATAAAAAGAGATAAATGCAATTTTAAAGCGACTTAACTCAGTAAAATGTTGTCCCACATCCTCTTTTCAAAATACTTGGGTCTAAATACTAGAAAATCTAACAATACACATGCCAAACATCATGGTGTTGACCTTCTACCCACACACACCCCGACACGTGCCAAGCACAAGCATCAAATACTAAACTTAACCAACAAATTTAAGTGAGAAAGAGATAGTAAATCTGAAGAATATATGCCGAAGAAATATCTTTCAAAATGATCCTCAAGTTTAGCATGAAGGAGAAGCATTGAAACAATATAAGGGTGTCACAACAAGAAATGGGCTGCAGCAAGGAGCATAGATTTTCTAACAAGCCAACCGCCGTCTTCCAAGATGATGTTTACTCTAGGGCAACCTAGAGATCTTCCCAACATGATAGGACAACAGCTTGCAGAATGGAAGATTGAGATCTTTTCAAACAAATTCAACTTTGGTACACCGAAAATCATCTTGATTTTATCTATCTTGCAAGTTCACCGCGAAGTGTTGGCACCATCATTACAATTTCAACAGTGCAAATCCGTAAACTTGATGATGTAGGAACTTCTACCACAACCATAAATCAAGAATTTGAGTTTGTTGAACAGAGTAAAATGAACACTTTAAATACTCTTAAACATACGACTTCAAATACTCTCAAACATACGACTTCAAAGTCTAATAAAAACCTAATTTAATCATTCATCTAAATTTGACTTTCATACGTAGATTTTCAAAATTGACTTGTTAATTGCATATACATTTAGAAACTTAATTAATCTAATATAAATAGACTTTGTTAGCGTCAAAATTTGAATGAATCACAACAAAACCCATAAAATTCTCCAGTTTCTCAGCTGAAGGGAGAAGACTGGCATTGGTAATCAGCAACCCAAGAGACATCCAAACTAATGCAACATTATTCCTAGAGCGTCCATCGTATTCTTTGCTAGCATCTGCATGCATCTTACAGTGGATACTCCTTGATTTGTCTTTTTTTTGGGGGGGGGGGGGATAAAAAAATGGATGCACTGTCGAAGAATCACTTCTACCATGAAAATCGATAATTCCTCATCCTCAAATAACCATATATACAAGGAAGATGGAACGAACAAAATTCTGTACAAGAGTTCACTTCTAAGTTTGACATCTTGCACTGCAGTTTTTAATCACTGCAACCTGTTAGCAATATTGAGGACTCGGAGGTCAGTGTTTCCTACTCTTGGACTCTAAAGACCCACTCAAATGAGCCGCCAGAGTGACAAAGTCATCTTCTGCACAGGGAATTGTGAGTCCACCCATTGGATGCTGGAACCCGAGCTCTTCCTCTACTCTCTGCAGCAGTGTCTGGAAAGAGGCATGCTTTAAGTAGGCCACCGGAATCACAAACCTTCTCCGGCTCTCACCAACATAGACTGCAAAATGGCCTTTGGGTACGTCGACGGCCACCGTAGAAGACTGGTTTCCAGCCAAGTGCAGCCGGCTGATGAAGCTGTGAAGCCTGATGCCCATGACTTCCTGCGAGATGGTCACTGTAATAGAAGAAGAGGATTGGGAAGAGAAAAGCAGCTGAAGACGCAAGAGGCCTTGCAGGCTAATGGCCTCTTTTATAGTCCGGCCACGGCACTCGTAGTGATAAGGCAAAGAGCTAGACAAGTGCAGCCCCCCTTATCATATCTCTTGAAGATCCAAGTAGGCCATGGTGTCATCCTTCTGCAAAACTTTGGAAGAGAACAAGCCCACATGAGGCAGATATGACCAAGTTCTTTAATGAAGGACAAGCTGCACTGCTACACCCGTGGCACCAACCGGCTTCTCAAGTAAACACAGTGTTTTGAAAGCTACATTTCCTTGTATTACATATAAGAGAAGGGACCGTCAGGACATACATCACATGGATACCAAGTCATAATAGTTCCTCAACTCATCTGCGCCAGCTATTTGAGTAGATTCTTTTGTCCCCATAGCAAGCCAGGAACCAAGATGATGGACAGAGGCATATGCTGTGTACCTCGGTGCCTTGTCTTTTAATATCTTTTCAGATAATAAACAGATTCTCTCAGATATTGAGGGCATATGGAAGAGTGATGATGTCCATATTCATTGGTACATTGCAGAGAGACAGGAGAGAGGGGTGCAGTCAATTATATGTCCAACACAGGTGACAGCAGCCCCTGGTTTCCTAGACTTGGTGAAGACCAGCTGATGAAACTTCTATGTTAAGCAAGGATGGTTGGTAGAGCAGGCTAGACCAACTCAGGGTTTGTTTGATAACCCTTACCTATTGTCTGAAATGCTTAATTTTTTAGATTTCAGATTGTTTGATAAAATGTCTGAAATGATGTCTTAATTAATCTCTTAAATCTGAAAAACTACTTAATTTTTAAGCTAAGAATGATCATTTTTTTCAGATCTTCTTTTGTTCGGTGCTGGAATCCGGCGGCTGCTGGCGGGCGTCGCCAGAAGCCGGCGATCACCGGAGATCAGACAGCCGGTCGTCGAAATTCGGCCGCCGCCGGCGGATTTCGGCGACCGTCGCCAGAATCTGACGATCGTCGAAGACCGGCCGCCGCGGCCGGATTCCGGCAATCGCTAGCGGCGGTCGGCGCCGGACTCCGGCCAGCTCCGACCACTCAATTTCAAAATGATTATTTTTAACAGTTTTAGATTTTTGAACTCAAGACCTACCCAATAATAGTGTAGCATCTTAACCAATTGTGCTACACTTCAGATATTGTTTAAGTTAGTTATCAAACACTTCTTAACTTATATTTTATATAGATTAAGTTCTTTTTAAATTTCAGATTTAGATAATAAATGTGAAATTAAATTTAGATATTTTAAATAAGTGTTATCAAACACCAACCTAGCCCAGACACAGCACGAGTCGACAGAGTTTGTCCAAGTCGGTTCGACTAGCTGCAAATTAAGTCTGCAGTGAATAAAGACATATGCTTAAGGAAATTTTGGCAATCATGCATGACTTGGTGTGTTTTTGCAGTGGTTATAGATGTCAATGAATGATTAGACTATCAATCCTTATCTGCAATTTCAGAGAGGAGGATGCATATTTGCATTTTTCAGACAAAGGATGAAGTGGGATCCTGAACAGTTACAGGATAAGGTTACATGAACAACTATTTCTTTGTTCTATAGTTCAATTTATCCATAAGTTGTATACGAGGATCTTATATTTTAGAAGGGATAGAGCAGGCAAGGTAAGCCGATGCTAATAATTAGCCTTGTCAATTACCTGCATTCAGATAATCTTTAAAGAAAAGGATACAAGGACAAGAATAAGATGAAAGAGAACCATTTTTCTTAAAAGGGCGAGGATAGAACTTCCATCCCATCCAACAAGTATCCTTCCAAATCCTAGCAGGCCATGACCCATGAAGATATGGGGAATACTCCATATGTTGGCTGTTGTGTTGCTTAATCTAAAGTCCACTTCCTTGACTTAATGTAAAGCCGTAACTTGTCCTCACATTTTATGCTTGTACGCAAATCAAGAGACAACACCAACCCATCCTACAAAGTTGTGTTTCTTCTTAACACTTCAGAAGGAAGCTTCATCTTGAAAACTTGGTTTTCTGAGCATAATCAGGAACACCGAACCTTGGCTTTCCGCATATAGTGGAGATTCAAGAACTTTGTATGTCTTTGAATCTTGAAGCACCTGAGACATGATGCTGCCCTATGTTAGACAGAGAAGCATGGGAAGGCAAAATGGCTAATACCAGCACATGAACGCTCATTGCTCAGCAGAGTGCCAAGTGAAGTGAGTGCTCCCTTCATCACTTACCTCCACAAGGATGCTCATGCGGATGGCAGGGCCCAGGCATCACCACCTGCTACGGCACTCTGGGATGGTATGGGATCACGCAGGGCTGTAGCAACGGTGTGCTACCAAGTTGCGACTGGTGGGGCTCAAACTTGCCGGTCTGACAAAACGGGGGCCCTGGGCATCAAACCTTCTGTGGTAATATCACCTGAATGTTTTGGGCTTAGAAAGCCACTTGACCTTAAAAGTTCCAGCAAAAACGCGCGAAGCATATGGGGACTCTCCATCCCTCTTCAGGACACCATCAGCCACATGGAAGCAACATGAGTGTTTACCATCACACCTCGACGCTGGCTGTTACTGCCTTGTCACTATCCCGACCAATTACAGATTGGCATTGTGTTCGCTTGTTGCCGTGCTGTGATGTACAAACTTTGGCTGTCTATATATCCAAAGTATGTTACTTCGGTTAGAAGTACAGTACAGTACTAATGCTTACCAACAATAAGAACTGGGAGACGGGAGGGCGCGGTTCGATTCGGTGCCGTCTCCTCATTTCCCCCCATCCCCAACCAACCTGTTTACCCATCAAAAAAAAAAAACAACAACAACAAGAAGAACTGGGAGTCATTCGAGCTCTAGAAGATATAAAAGTCTGATCATTTATGGCCAGCAAGAGTAGAGCAGAGCATTCTAGGTCTTTGTTTTGCTCAGTCATTAACCAGGAGAAAAGGAAATAATAGGCCACTTTGTGCTTACATTGAGCCAGCACTTCCACAGCAGAAAGACCAAAATAATAGGCCATATTTATTGCTTGCATAACAACTGTAAAGAGTGGAATTTGGCAACTCTTCACTCCTTTGGAGAGTAAATTCCTTTTCAGGGTGTTTCTTGTCACCGAAAGGGTTGTAAGGTTGTAATTATAGAGGGTTGAAAGGACTGTGTATCTTCATTTCTTCTTAGGCAAAATTCTTTTCCATATGATTGGAGTAATCTTAGATGATATAGACTGTGATCATCTCTCATTAGCAGCTTCCTGTTGGCGCTGAGCTGTCAAATTTTCTTATCTATTGTGAATACATTGGCGCAAGGTGAGAAGCTCTCCTGGAGTTGGCATTCTCTATTTTCTTCTTAATGTAAATAAAATCTACTCCAGAAACGTTAAATTTGCGATCAAGAGGTTTAAAAGCTTGATTATTCATTGATGCGAGTGAATGAAAAGTTGGAATGTAGAATATTTTGATTATGGTCATGCATTGTAGCCCAACTTGCGTTAGGCGAAGTTTACAAGTAAGCGAGAATATTATATATTTTGAAAGTCGATAAAGAGATCCTCCGTTTCTGGTGGAGAGGGGTGTCCATGTAATGTTCATGCACAACAGCACTAGCAGACCACCAAATCTCACTACATACACTTGTTTGTTAGATCTTCCGTGTATTTTTCAAAAATATTTCGAGTTCAGGGTTGGAGAATATCACTAGTCACTACCACTATGATCAAAATTGATATATTGCTCCTTCACGAATTGGAGAAAAGAAGAAAGAAAGTTTTGTACAAGATGCTGCTGTGAGTTCATCATCCACGTCTGCATCTGTTAGCGGACTCCAGGACTTTGGTCTCAGTGCTTCTTTGTCTTGGACTCTGAGGAGCTTCTCAAATAAGCTGTGAGGGTAAGGAAGTCATCTTCTTCACAGGGAATTGTGAGTCCTCCATTGGGATGCTCGAAACCGACCTCCTCCTCCACTTTGTGCAGCAGAGTTTGGAATGACGCATGCTTCAAGAAGGACAGCGGAATCACGAACCTTGTCCGGCTCTCACCAACATAGACTGCAAAATGGCCTCTGGGTATGTCGACGGTCATCGTAGAAGACCGGTTTCCAGCCAGATGCAGCCGGCTTATGAGGCTGTGAAGCCTTATGCCCATGATTCCTGCAAGATGTTTACTGTAACAGAAGAGTAGAGTTGAGGAGAGAACAGAAGAGAAAGGATAGCTGAAGAGGAAGGAGTTAGTGTGTGTCTATGTGATCTTGCAGCTGCAGCTAATGGCCTCCTTTATAGACCGGCATTGCTCTGTGTTGTGCTAAGGTGGATAGAAGTATTCACTCCCCTTTATCATGTCTTGTGGAAGATCCAGGTAGGCCATGATGTTGTCCTCATACAACACTAGAGAACAGAACAAGCCCACATGGGGCGGCCATGGCTGAGTTCTATAAGGGATGACAAGCCCCACTGTTACACCTTGTGTCAACCAACCGCTTACTGTTCAAGCAAGCACAAGCTTCTGAATGCTACTCTATCTTATATGTAGTACAGATAAGAGAAGGACCCCATTGACGTAATCCACATGGATGGCACTTAACGAGCCATGAGAATACTTCACTTCTGCACCGGCTACTTGCGTAAGATTGCATGCTGACAGGACAAGCCAAGATGACTGAGGACAGAAGCATGTGTAGCGCGCCTCTGTTCCTTGTCTTTGATGTCTTTGTGAATGAGATACAGATTCATTCCGACGTTGAGAGTATGTTATGGAAAAGGGATCACATCCATATTTATTGGCACTTTGCAGCTGAGAGAGAGAGAGAGAGAGATGGAAGCAGTCAATCATATGTTCAAAACAGACGACAACAGCCCCCAGAACGTGGTGGAGACTTGATGAGTAATGCTATGTGAAGAACTGTAGGAAGATCTGTCACCGGAAGGCTATGGATAAGCAAATTTAAGTCTGCAATAGATAAAAAGACGTATTTAAAGAAAACTATCTGCATTCGTTTCTTGTAGTGTTCTTCTTGTGATTAGAGATGCCGAATAATATCCAGTTATCCATTTACTCACCCTTATCTTTATTATGAAGAAAGGACAAGGATGCCTTTTTTTTTATGCATTTTCATATAAAGAAAGAATACTGAATGTTAAAGGATAAGGATAACGGACATGAAGATGTTAATGCAAAAGGAAGCTTCCTAAAGTGCTAATGCAACTTTGTGACTTGGGTAGAATCTAGTTTATTTTTTTTATTTCATCTGTATTAAACGTGTAGACCGACACTGAGCAGCAAGAAGCTATTTTTCGTACGTACGAAAACGGCAAAAAGTGGAATTTGGCGGCTGTCTTTCAGTAATATCTTGGTAGCTGGCAGCACCAAAGGTGATAAGAAACGAATCATACATCAAATTCTCGTCTCACTAGCCTTGATCATTTTGTGAATAAATATCATTTTTGATGATGTTATTGGGACAGAGATAGCATCAGTTCAAGGGTAGAGGATCCCATAATTTCTTTTATTCACAGGCCGCAAAGTCCTATTGGTCCTGATCAGATTAAAGCTTGGTAGAAACAGCCTGTAATTTTCATTTCTTTAGTTGTTTTGTGGTATAACTGAGTTCTCAAATTTGCTTATACCGTGTACACACAAGATGCAAGATGGGATCTTTCCTTTTGAATCAAGTCTATTCCAGGAGGCACTAAATTTGCATTCAAGAGATCTTGTTTACCATAAGCACCAAGATGTTTGAATTATGGCTGACTGTGGTCATGCATGGAAGCCCAATTTCCCTATGCCAACTGATTCGCACATGCTTCCAAGTAAAGGTGGATACACATTTTCCCAAGTCAATAAAAGCCATCCATTCCTTCTCATGGGAGGGTTGTCCTGGTCATAATCATAAGCAAATCCAGGGACATCAAAACTGACTACACATGACTACGAGTACAAAGTATTTGATGGTATTCTTCCAAAACATCCACACTGATCTTTCAGTTGATAGCCCTTGATTTGCTGAATCTCTGGCAAAAAAGTGACACTAGCTCACTGTTCTCTAATGAAAAATTGGTGCACTGCTAGTTGCAAATAACAATTAAAAAAAAAGGAAACAATAATATTGTTGTACAAGATCCAGTGATGGCACATTTGATCTCTGGGCAATCGTGAGCTCACGCCTAACTTTGTCATCTACTTACTGCAGTTTAATCACTGCAGCCTTTCAGCATTGAGGACTTTGGGGTCAGTGTTTCCTTGTCTTGGACTATGAAGAGCAATTCAAATGAGCCGTGAGAGTGAGGAAGTCATCGTCCCAACAGGGAATTGTAAGTCCTCCAGTTGGATGTTGGAACCCAAGCTCTTCTTCCACTCTCTGCAGCAATGTTTAGAAAGTCGCACACTTCAAGTAGGACAGAGGGATCACGAACCTTTTTCGGGTTTCACCAACGTAGACTGCTAAATATCCTTTGGATATGTCAACAACCACCGCAGATAACTGGTGTCAAAAAAAAAAAAAAAGATAACTGGCGTTGGAAAGGAAATCCCAAAAAGTGCTCTATTTCTTGGAGCAAAGGCTCCTTATATGGAAGCTACATATGGTAACTTGTCCTGTAGGACAACCTTACATTAACCTACTCTAACAACCGGTTCCCAACCAAGTGCGAATTGCTGAAGAAGCTCAAAAGCTTAATGCCCATGATTTGCTTCGAGATGGTGCCTGCAACAGAGAAGGGGTTTTGAGGAGCACGCAAGAGGAAGGTAGCTGAAGAGGAAAGAGTGCTGTGTGTCTAAGGTCTCACAGGTTAATGCTCTCTTTTATAGCGCAGCCATAGTTGCTGAGGTGATGAGGCAGAGAGAAGTATGCATTCCCCCTTATCTGTTGAAGATTCAAGTAGGCCATAGTTGTCCTTTTACAACAATTTGGACAAGAGAAAGCCCAAATGAGGCAGATATGCCAAAGTACTATAATGGAGGACAAACTGCAGTGCTGCACTGCTACACTCTGCAGCAAACCTGCTGCTCAAGTAAACACAAGGTTCTGAAAACTACCTTATGTTATATTACAGATAAGAGTCGAGACAACTTAGACGTAAATCACAAGGATACCACGTCAGCAGGGTTCCTCACTTCATCTGCACTAGCTATGTGGGTAAGATTCTTTGTCGGCATAGCAATCCAAGATACTGAAGGATGGAAGATGGTAATAGTAGTCCTTGTTTCCTTGTTCTTCGTGGAGACCACTGATGAGTCCACGTTAAGGACTATACGAAGATCCAGCACTGAAACGAAATATATAATAAAATTAAGCCAGCAATAATTAAAGAAAAGTATTGGAATTATTTCCTAGTTTTTTTTTTTTTGCCATGATTAGTGGTGTCAAACAATCTGAGATTATCCACTTGTAAGCCCTTATTCATAATTTAAAGGCAACATGAGGACACATTTGTTTGCATTTTTTCCTGTAGAGGACTGGTAGGAAGTCAGCAGCTCATTGCCAACCCCATTCTAGTTTAATGTAGATCCCCATGTTTTCTTCATGTAATACACGTCATGATTAGACCATTGCTTTTCTTCCAAGCACCTCCTTTCTTTTAGATTGTTGATCTCCATCTCAAGTTCTCTTTTCTCTCACACATCATGATCTTTTACTTCATAAGTTTCATTAAAATGACAAAATATTCAGTTTTGTGCATCATATATGCTCCATAAACAGGAATTCCATGAACTCTCGTGAAGGAGGTTAAATGTAGATTCTGTGTAAGCTATCTTAGGTTATGGAAGGATCATATATCTAAGAAAGGATATAGAAGGCTGAAGGCAATGTAAAATAATCCTTAGTATGTTTAGTATTGCCTGATAACTTTTCCTATGTATGTCATGGCTAATGTTCGTAGATAAGGACACAAACACAAGAACAAGGAGGAGGACAGTACCTATTTTTTCCTAAAGGATAAGCCAGAGGCTCCGCCCATTGCTGAAGTTATCCTTCTACATCCATAGTTATAAATGATTGGACATTGGAGATAGTGTGACTCAGTCTAAAGGCTACTCTGCTTCAGAATTTAAGAAGTTGGACAATATCTAATGAGATCATCCTCTCATCTTCCTTCCTTGATCATTTACTTCCATCGGAATTATGCAAATGGTAGGCTCAGGGATCATCATCTCACACGACACCCTGGGAGTGGATGTGTTCATGCATAGCTGCTGCAAGCTGCAACTGGTGTGGTAGGGCTAAAAGCTTAAAACTGCCCAGTGCACAAAACAGGGGCACTGGGAATCACCATTCTGTGGTATTCATCTGAACCCTTTTGTGGCTTTCAGAACCACCTGACCTTCTAACGACATAGAAGCATGGGGTCACAACATTTTGCAATTTCTTTTCAAAGAAAAAGGCTTCAGACCTGACAAGGAAAAAAAAATAGCAGATACAACTTGTAATTTTATTTTTTGTCATCATCTTTGGTGACAGAGTTTAGTTTTTCGAATTTGCTCTTCTCCTATACAGGCACAGATGTAAAATCAGATGTATGTTGTTCTCACATTTCTTTGGTGGGGAGTGTGTCCAGGCAATGGCAATGCAGTATTTAAAAACATCAAATCTATCACACATGATTATTAGATTGCCATGGTTCTCTTCAAAATGTCTACACAGTAGAATAGTCCTCGATTTCTTAATACTCCGATGGAAAAATGATACATTGCTCATTCAAATCAGGGTGTTGAGGGAGACTACTCTGATAAACAATTGTTTCATTGCTCATTGAAACATAACAATAGAAAGGGGAAAAAAAAAGGATCATATTCTTGTACAAGATCCAACAAGTAATATATTTGATATCTAAGGTACTGTGAGTTCCCTCCCTGTGAACGAGGAAAAAAATAAAGAAAGAAAATGAGAAAAAGGAAGTGCGGGGGCGTGTCAAATTGAAAGTTTTTTTTTTTGTTTTTTTATAAAATATGGTGCACGGGTATAGATCTGACATAAGGATCAAGAGATTGGGGTTTGGCGGACCCTATCCCGCTATCCATAAAAGAATAACGTTAATTATATCTCACACAGGAAGTGTGAAAAAAACCCTTGATTAATAAATCAGAAAACTTGGAGTCTAATATTCTCATTTGAAGATAAATTCATTTGAAAAGGACAAGTTTGACAATTATTAATGAGGCATTGCACTTTATGATTTCATCAAAGATGGCATTCTGCATTAAAGCACAAGATTGTTAATGAACAAAATTTGAGAGTTGCAAATTTAACAATGATAACCAGAAATTGAATTTATTCATTCAAAATTGACATGCAACATCCATATAATGGAAATACTCATGAAATTGGCAAGTACATATTGTGCATGTAAGACACAAGGAAAAGGGCAATAAAATACATTCATAAGCAGACGGGCCAATTAAGAAAGTGCATGGATAATTTAAGATTGGGATTTGTGGTGAGATTTGAAATTTTGATTTGATTTAAATTTTGGAGGTTTGATTTCAGGATTGGGCTTGGAATTGCATGACTGACTGTAGACTTGGGAATTGATGTTTGAATTTCAGTTAAAGCACACAAACCTCCTTAGTGTTGCGATCACGATTAATACACGAGGGCAAATCCAAATTTAAGAGATGAGAAACACTTACTTCCCTTCCGGACGAGTAACACCCGTTGGGGACCTACGTCTAGAGGGGAAGCAAATATGATTGATCTCTATATTTCATGATGGGTCATGAATAAAATGGAAATTGAAATTTTAATCGCTGGTCTCTATATCATCTGGATTTGAAACTGACGTCTGTGGTAGCTAGAACACAGCTGATGGAGCCTTGGGCAAGGACAAATGGACAGCCCAAACGGACCAATGCACCATTTAATCGGGGAACGTCGCCCTCAATATATAGCATAAAACATTTTAGTCCCATATCAAAAGATGATGTTTACCCGTGGACCAGAGGTTCCACATACAGAGAAGAAGAGCTCGACAGATTCTAAGAACGCAGCGGCCTCTTGCCACCACTTTTCCCTAGTGCATAGAATGTTAGTGGTATCTCAGAGCAGACACAAAAAAGGTAGCAACATCTTGGAACACCATGCCCATCTTGGAAACGTTCAAGCCGTGAATGGTACGAGAGATTAAGAAACTTACATAGCAACATCTTGGAATGTCGAATACCCGAAGAAGAACACCCGCACTTGAGGATCGTCCCAGACACTTGTCCTGCTGCTAACTGAAAAAGGCTTGCAGCGGCGAGGAGCGCGGGCGGTGGGGGATGGGGCCGACGAGCGATGGAAGCTGACGCTGGAGGGCGACAGGGGAGGAGGAGGTGGTGGCGGCGGCCAAGGGTGAGGATCCTGCCACGGCGAAGGCTCCTGGGGCAAGCGGGCCTGGCTGCTGAGGGCCTCCGTAGGTGGTGAGGAGGTTCGAGAGGGGATGAGAGAGAGAGAGGGTTGTGATTAACTTTAATTTTGTTATTGTAGGTTAACTTTACAATGGAGAGACACTTTGTTGTTATTATGAGTTAATTTTAATCTATATTTACCCTTAATTTATCATTTTTAACAGTGACAGAGGAAATGGATCTTTGAGAATGGCGGCGGATTTCAAGAGGTTGTTAAGAAGGAAAATATTTCATGCAAGCTAAACATTTGCAATCCTGTAGAGATTTACCACCTTAATCTTTAGAACATGTTTGATATTAAGATGGATCGACATGAGGATATTTTAAAATTTTTAGGATATCCTCACTCTATTTCCGATCCATCTCAATATCAAACATTATTTTAGAGTTAAGTAATTAGACAGTATATTATATAGTATCTCATATTCATGAAGAGGGCAAATCTTATTGGGTTCGGTTTGCTGTGTAAGAAATATAAAGGACAGGGTGATATTGAAACAGCTTGAAAGATTTCAACGGGTGATTTGTAAAAAAATCATTTCTTAAAAGAACCACGTCAAGGTTGGCCGTGCCAAGTTCCTACTGCTGTAGTCTGAATCGATCCATATTGCATCGATATGGATCAGCCTCGGCAATTTTTTTTGGGAAAAAATAATTGTAGGTCTCTATCAGTGAGAGTGTCTTAACTGCAGATCTATGTTAGAAATGTTTACGTCAAAAAGTTCAGACACTTTTATCGATGTTAATTTTTAGTCTCTACTTTATTGGGATCTTCATTGACTATCCCTGAGTAAGATTTTCCATCTTTTCAACTCTTATTTTAACGTCTTTGAACTTACATTTTAAGTCATATCAACAGTTATTTTAAATTTCACATACTTTAACTCACTATCACATATACTTTAACAACTTCTTTAAATTATGTTAACAGTGACTTTAAGTCTTACATATTTAACTCATTATTACATATACTTTAACGACATTAAACTCTTACTTTAATGCCTTCGAACTCTTATTTTAATATCTTCAAACTTAGACTTTAATTTATGTCAATAGTTATTTTAAGTCTCACACACTTTAACTCAAAATCACACATACTTTAACAATTCTGAACTCTTACTTTAACGTCTTAGAACTTAGACTTTAAATCACGTTAACAGTGACTTTAAGTCCCACACATGTTAACTAATTGTCACACATACTTTAACGATCTCAAACTCTTACTTTAACGTCTTCAAACTCTTATTTTAATGTCTTTGAACTTAAACTTTAAGTTATGTCAACAGCGACTTTAAGTCCCATAAATTTTAACTCACAATCGCACATACTTAACGATTTTGAACTCTAACTTTAACACTTCGAACTTAGATGTTAACTCATGTCAACAGTGACTTTAAATTCCAGACACTTTAACACATAGTCACACATATTTTAACGATCTTAAACTCTTACTTTAACTTCTTTGAACTCTTAATTTAATACTTTAAAACTAGACTTAATTCATGCCAACAGTGCTTTTAAGTCGCATATACTT